>JAVSBS010005570.1:0-18518 GCA_033124195.1 Coracias cyanogaster | reverse complement strand
TGGTTAGAGAGATGCTGGGACAGAGGTTGGACTTGATGACCCTGGAGGTCCTTTCCAACCATGATGATTCTGTGATATATAAACTCCTCCGCCTTTATTGATGCAAAGACAATTTCCAGAAAGTTTTGCCACCTCAAGCAAAAGTTAGCCTTTAAAAGTAGCTCTGTGTCAGGCTATGGGAAGTAAGATACTGAATTCCAGAATAAGAAATCTTCCTTAAAGAGATCTTGTACCTATTGCCATTCATTGTGTAGCTGTTTTTTTTCAAACTGGCTCCTTTCCAGGCATAAGTGTGTCAGCTAATCCCAAATATTATGGTATACCAGCCGGACTGTGCATTTCAGAGGAGAAACGGCAACGCGTAAAGGTACCATGGAAGGATCAAAACTGCACTCTAATAAATTCATGAATCCAGGTAGAATCTAGTCTGTCAGACTACTGTTTTTGGCTACAAGCATGATATGTTGGTTGGTGTGGCTCAGCTTCTATGTTAGTTCATTTTCCTACACAGAGGCTGAGTAGAATCAAGAACATGTTGTCATGTTTGGAAGCCAATGTTCCTTAAGGGAATTGAGCATTTGTGAGAGTTTTTTTTAGAATTTTTTGTATTGAAAATTAGCAGCTCTCTCAATCTGTAAAAAAAGAGACCTGTGGATGATAATTGCCAAATTAAATATTTATATTCTCAAATAAAGTAGATTACTGTATAATTCACTGTGCTCTGCCTATGTTGTCTGTTAAGATCTCTAAGCTTTTCTAATGCATGTCTCTGAGCATTAATATTTGGACTAGGGGGAATATAGCTATTCTGTTTTCTGTCCCAAAAGACCTCAAGCTAGTCAACCAGACTGTTCAAACACTCAGTAGTAATACAATGAAGATATTGCATGTAGTGGAAGATTTTCAAAGACTTCTGTAACGTTTCAAAACCCAGTGAGGATAACTTGTAATCAAGTGAGGCTGTTGTTTGCTCTTGCAAGGAACATGACTGAAAACAAATTGCTAATTGGAAGGAAGCAGGTGTGTTGTAAAAGATGCAGCTACTCCACAGTATAAGTGTAGCCTACAGACACTGACCCTTGAAGATATATCAAGAGGATATCAACTTGTTCATCACCAGTTATTTTGCTGTTACTTCTATTTTACAGGCAAAACCATTGTCATGGGCATTTAGAAATGCTTATTTGCTATAAAATAGAGGTCAACTATGAACCCGGGCACTGAATCTTGAGTTTCTTTTGTCTAAGGCCAGAAGACAGAAAATGTTATCTTACCACTGCAAGAAATATATTACTTCTGTGTGTTTAGGAGATAAAGCAGTGTCCGATGCCATTCAATAGCTGCCCCAAGAGTCTTGGGGCCAATATGTAACAAAAAACCAATAAGAGGGTTTAAGAACATATTAAACTTCACTCTTTCAGAACATCTGTCATTAAAAATGAAAAAAAAATAATCTGAAGACAAAGTCATGTGAAAGGTTGGACCAGATGATCTTTCTGGGTCCCCTCTAATCTGGGCTGTTCTGTGGTCCTGTGATTGAAATCCTGGATTAGAAGGGAAAGTTGAGCCTAAAATCAATTAGATATTCCTATGCAAGTATGGGAAAGAAAATATCAATGTAAGGTGGGGCATTCTGTTTCAAATTTTGATGATCTTGAAGGATAGTGCTTCTTGCACAGTTTTTGCTGTCTTAATTTACCAAATCTTCTTATTTCATCTTTGAAGATTTCAGCACAGTGCCACGTGCGCCGCATGTGACTGAAGATGCCATCTCTCATGGATTTTCTATAGACAACTGTTCATGTGGCACTGGCAGTGCAGGATGTGTGCTTTGTTACTGGCACAGCCAACACTGAGAAGTATCGGAAATGTTGAAAGTCCTCAAATTCTTCTGACAGGAAATTTCCAGGATGAAGCCTAAACAAAGTGGAAGTCCTGAACAAAGTCAGCCCCAGCAAAGTTTCACTTAAATTTCTTCCATCCAAGGACACAGTGGGCATGTTCTCCACAAATACATCAAAAATACAAGAAATATGGCAAGCCGGAGAAGCAAAACAAAGAGGGAGAACAAGGAAGCCTAGACCCATCTTTCATGAAGTTTAGGAGGACTCTTACCCATTCCTACAGAAGTTTCAGCTTCTGATCTGGATCTGTATCTGGTACATATCCATCGCCCATATGTGCAAAGAGAAAAACTAAACAATCGCTTTTCATAACAATTACCCATTTAGGGAACAACAAACACCTACATTATTTATGTATGAAATTTCACATTGGGGCTCATATGAAAAATGGGAGCATTTGCAGAAAGGGCGAATTAAGTGACTAGTTATCTGCTGCACAGGAGAAAAGGACCTTGCCTTAGCAGACTGCCAAGAACAGTGTATTGTGAAAGCATTCACCTTTACGACCATCCTCATAATTCTGATATAAAATGACACTCTGCTGTATGTAGGTCACAGAACAACGCAGAGCTAGACTAACATTAATCAGAGCCAAGACTGACCAAGCTGTTTGTAGAACCTTTCAGCTAAGTTTTCCCTTATCACCGTCTCTGTCCTATGAGAACCTATGATGTTAATACATTTTGTTCCTTTATTTGTCAAACTGGGAATCAGTTCTGAAAATATTCTCAACTCAACTAGACAACTAAACCTTCTCTGAAGCTCTGCCTTGGACTATTTCCAGTTTCAATTTGGATTTGTAGATTTATTGTTCTGCCTTTGATTTTCCTTGACCTGAGCTTCTTACCAAAACCCTCCCCTAAATCTTGAATATTTCCATGAAGTGGCACATAAATCTGAGACAATCCTGTCTGGGTTTTATTTTTATGAACTAAAATCCAGAACAAAAAAAAGCAGCAGAACTGGTCCCTTGTTTTTACCGATGTCTTTCCACAGTGGAAATCCTCTGTGTCCCACATTTGATCTCATGCTTTTATAGTTAAATTAGGTTCAAGAAAGAAAAATATTTGTTGGAAAATAAAAAAGTTGCCAACTATTAAAGGAAAATTATTACTGTTATGCAACAGAAGCATGACATTTTTAAGAAATGCCTGTCATGTTTGGAATATCTCTTCATGAACTCAAACAATAAATACTAACAATTTGGAATGAAACAATTAAAGCAGGGACAATTTTTTGCTGTAACAACAAGCCCTTTACATGTTTAGGTTTTGTCTTCAGGACAGTATCACTCTAATAAATAATTTTAGAACTCACTGATGATCCTTTAAAGATATCCCTCATTAATTGAAGCACTAACCAGATTACAATCCTCTTGCATGCCATAAATCCGCTGTGGGCACTCAGCTCTCTCCAGTAACATTTTGACCAGTTCTCGTGAGTGGTTCATGTGGAGCTCAGTGTTGTCAGCTGAAAGAACGCGTAAAACTTCCACCAGATAGCCTTGGCTGGGAGCATAGCTGCCATCCTGCCCATGCTTTTCCCCAGGTTGTCCTTCAGCAATGAGCACGCTGAATATGAAAGCAGAACATACCACACCAAGAGCTGGATAGTTGGTTAGAAAACACATGTCCTCTTCCTGCAGTGCGTGCGTGATCTGCACTGAATGTTGGACTGTTGTTTGCACTTCACAGCTTAAACTTGAAACCTGAGGAATCTGAATGGTAAAGGGGAAAAAAACCCCAACCCTTTAATTAGTGTGAATGCAATATGTTTGAAAGGATTTATTAATTGGTCAGCTAAGCTGATTTGCACTGACAAGCTGTTTTTGAACAACAGGGAGCCTGTAAGGGCTTTACAGCCCAGAACAGCAGGAAACTAAGACAACCATGGCCTTAAAACTTCTGCAGAATTATCAACAAGAGATTGACTCAAAGTGCGCTTCCCTCCTCATAAAAGTAAAGTGTATGTTTTTCATTTCAGTATTGCATTATTGCATTCACTAATAATCCTCTTCAGTAAGAACAGCAAAATACCATAGCTTTCACTTTCATTCTGTTATGAAACGGGTTTTTAGTAGCAAAAACAGCAGTAAATAAAGATTATGAGTCTAATTCTGATATGAATGTGCAGTAATTATGTTACATAGCAATGATATAGAACAAGTTTTATTTTCAAAACACTTTACCAACGTTACCAAACTCCAGCTATACAACAAAAAACAAGAATGAAGAGGATGTACTTAAAAATTAGTGATATTTTATGAACAGATGAAAGAGCTGCAAAACTGAGGTCATCATTTCATTCAGAACTCAGTGAATAAACAAGACAAACACACCAAAGGCAACAAGTTTAACTTGTTAACTCTAGATGCAAAAGACGTTTTGTACTGTAAATCTGTCCTGCCACTATCGTAATATACCATTACTTCTGCTTTAACAATAATCTATCTCAATATCAAAGTGCAGGAAACATAAGAGGGTTTCACTTCTGTTTTCCACAAAGAGGTTTTCATTTTATTGATGGGCAGATGCTGGCAGTGACATACATTTTCAGATGATAATGAGCATACATTAAACAGCCACAGCTATCTTCAGCTTCTTTTAACTGCAATATGATATGTGTGAGCCTTATTTTAAAGGGAACTCTGCTAACAAATTATTTAAAATTTTTAAGGTACTGCTGAATTAAAATTGGCATTCACTCAGATAAATGTTAGTTTGTTTTTACATGTTAGGAAATATTTTGGTGTTTAGAAATATTTTACTGTTAGAAGCTAGAAATATGCAACATTGTTAAAAGGATGCATTTATTTCTAAACATTATTTTCTTACCTTCTGAAAGGAAAAAGAATGCTTGTGTATCTAGCTTTGTGGTCTTCTGAATCCTCAGAAGTATTTAGCTGCTGGAAGTCCAATGTTTTTAAAATTCCTTGATGGTGCTCTGGAAGCTGGAGAGGATTAGTTTATTGCTGCCTTGAAAAGTTTTCAGTTGCTATGGAGAGAGCTGCTTTTAAGGTAACAATGGAGGTGGATAGGAATTAGTACATGTTCTTGGCAAGTTCTAAGCATCACGTTATTGAATTTATTTCACGTATTTTAGTAGTTAACATTTTATGTAAATAGTCTCTATTTTAGCAGTGCAAGATGTATAAAATGTATTGAAGAATGTATTTCCTTAGAGATAATATTATATATATTATAGATAATACATGCAAGCACTCTGTTCTCTACATTACTATGTTATCTGATCAATTTTACAACAAACTTGAATTCCTGTTTTTCATTAAAACTTAACTTGTTTTTTGCAAATATGAGAACAAAATATAAACATAAATCTTTTCAAGAACCTCCATAAACAGTGATAATTTTCTTTGAGAAACACTGTCCATAGAAAACAGGCTCTTTCATCCCTATTTATTCTGTGCCACATTTGCACCAATTAAAAAAGCTGGAATAGCTCAGACTGTGGTGAAAAAAATGGCTGTTACAAAGTTGACATTTATGTCACCATGTCATTACAATATTATCGCACTGGAAGTTTATGAAAACTATCATGACTGACAGATTTCCACAGTGATAGGTACACTAGTCATATCATTCTCCCACCTTCCAAATCTTCTTGGCTCAACAAAACCTGTGAAGCAGTAAGCCTGTAGTAATAGAAACATCATAATTCTCTTTACAGCTAGATTGACCAAAAATCCCAAGTCCTAAAATACTCGTGATGTTTCCTACCAGGTGGTGAGCTCAAAGGATAAGCCTTATTTTAGTAAGGTTGAGAATTGGCAACAGATACTAACTAAAAAAAATTAAACTGACAAACCAGCTTGAGGGAAGTGAAAAAGGTAAACACAAATGCAAAGCACAAGTACATGGAAGTATGTACAAACTTTTGTATGATCAAGGCTGAGCATTTTAAAAATCAGTCCCACTATTAGATACTCAAGTAGCAAAAAAATGCTGAGATTTGTATCAAACTTCTATTTTACTTCACAAATTATAAAAGATATTTATCAAACTGTCATTTCTAAATATGCAACTTTATGCAATCAAGAAATACAGAAATTTTAACATCAAGAATTTGTTTTTATATGAATGATTGAAAAGCAGAAACATATGATAATACGCCTCTCCTCTAGCTTTTACATATTTTGGTGTGTGAAACAAAGCTAACTATGTCCAGATTTGTTCCACTAATAAAGTAATTCCTCAGATAATGAGGGAATAGCTTCCAGCATTTAATTCCAGGGATTGCTCAATCTCCAAACAAACATAGAATATGTTTATCTGTATGCAATTTAGTGTTTTGTATATAGTTACAAATTGAAACTAAGTATTCATTCTATCCAAACAAGTGCACAAACAGCGGGTGAATTGTTTCAATTTATTGAGAGAAGCTAACATTTAAAAACACATTTGATGATTTATAACAATTAAAAGCTGCTGAGGGAAGCATTTACATAATACTGGCTATATCTTACATTAACATTTATATTACAGAATGATGGTAAAAACCAGAAAAGTTCAGTATGTTAAAAAGCAACAGATAATAATTGGTACAGGATACTATGGCTGACTTCAAAGGAGAATTCACTTCTCTTTTTAAGACTAAGTGTTGCAAACTTCCACTGGCTTGTAAATGAGTTTCTTGGTGGCAAAATCACCGATGGTGACTAAGCCTTAAGATTTGCTTTTACCTCTGACAATGGGGCACTACCACTGCTTTTATTTATGCCACTGTCATATAAGAGTTTTCCTGTATACACAGCACTTGGATTACTACTTTTGAAGCAATTGCTAGCATCAATTGCTAAAACCCTTCAGTAGTAGCATTATTTCCCTACTATCTATCTACCCATCCTGATGCTGTGCCAACGGATAAAGTGGGACAGTGATAATAACAGAGCTGTGTAGTTAGATGCCTATTAGAAGTTTGCTGAGATACAGAGACAGAAATAAATCACTGGTACAGTTTGATGTCTTAAAAACTCCTGAAGCACCTATCACTATTGTTGTTCTCTCACGGGTTGCAAATCTTTGCCATTTTGGCTCATATTCGATTGCATGTCTTTCGTTGATTTTAATAAAAAGAAGAAAAAATGTCCATGCACAATGCTCATAATGCAGTGACTCTCTGCTTACTGTAGAATGATAACATGCATGGAAGAAAAAGACTTCAGAGGAACTGGAGGACTAGGGTAACTCAAACTGAAGTACCTTACTATTCTAACACTACAACAGACTATATATAGCAAAACCAGGGGCATCATGAACTTCCTGATTAAATAAGAAAATTAAACTTTTTAATTATTATTCCATCCTATACTTAGTTGAGGACCTTGACATGATCAAACAAGGATCTGGGCTCAGAATTTTGCAGAGATAATCAATCATTTTTGATCAGTTTCAACAGTTACCACGGAGGAACTCTTGCAAGAGAGTAACTGCTGACAGGCATAGGTACCTGTCCCAGGAAAATAAGTAACAGAACAGATAAGATAAAAAAGAGAGTGATAAAAATTTGAACTTCTCAAAAGCATTATTTTATTTTCATTATTTGATTCATGACCAAAAAAACCTGTGTATCAAAATTTCTCTGCAAACAAACGTAAACTTTTCTGGCTTAGAAAGCTCATATAGTAATCGCCTAACTTCCTTTCTTAATGAACAGGAGAGAAGGCAATTTCCAAATGGCAAAACCAGACACAGAACATGATAAGCAGATGCAACAAGCCTTCTTTGGTTATGGGATATTTACTTATTTGATTTTAAGTGAACTGGTAAGACTTATTGCAGCTTATCCTGTTGTTTCTCCCACCTACACACCTGCTGCGAGAACAAAAGGAAGTTGCCCATTCACAAATGCCATGAATTGCTGCACTCTGCAATTTACTGCTTTTCAAGGTGGTGAATAATTTATGTGGGAATAGTAAAACTCTTTAAAGAACTCACTTTGAGATGACAGGGACATTCCTGTAAGCTCTACCAACTTAACAAACAGCTTAATTTTATTTGTACAGCAGAATGGGAGAGGATGTAGCCATCACTTTAGCAAGACCCCTGCTGAACTTCACAGCTTACTGTGAAATGCAGCTGTATAACTCCTATTCCTTAAATACTGTGTAACTTGTTCTGATGGACTAAGCAAATGTGATTTTTGCCCTTTTACTAATCGCAGTAATTATGGCAGATAGCAGAGAATCCTGTTGCACCGCAGATTTCCTCCATGTTATTAAAGTGAAGTGTGCACAGTGTTATAATTACAGTAACTGGCAGCATATTGACATATGAAAGGACTACATTTTGCATGTAATTTGTGTAGAATACATAAATAATCTTTACCAATTAATTAATGCCAGAGTGCTGTAATAAAAAATGTCAGTGCTTCAAAACTACCACAGTCTATTCAGCTTCATAGGCCTCACATGTCAATCCTAACAATATCACATATATTAAGATTTCCAGTGAATTAAAATAAATGAATGCTATTGAAATTATCTGAGTTACATATAATAATATAGAGTTAGATATATCCATATATGTCTCTGGAACAAGTATTGTATTAGTTCTGGACTGAGAAATTTACCTGTTTGTCAGCAAAAAGTTTCCTAAGAAGACCTGGAAATCTAGCAACATTAAAACAGAACAGAAAACTCATAGATTGCTTACACTCTAGGCAAGGAAAGCCTATGTTTTGAGAAATGCAACTTCAGAAGTGCCTTCTCACATATTGCAGAATTAATCTGTGACATTTATTGCCCTAAGATATTCCTGGCATGACAGGTTATATGAGTTAATAAAGTGTTCATTTCTAAGGAAAGTGTGTAAATATCTAAAACCTCATTAATTCTCCATTTTATTAAAGACTTCTCTCTCACACATCCTCTCCATTGCTGCCTATCCTGCTGTATTTCCAAAAAAAGAAAATAGGGATTTAGGGGTAACTATCAAGACTATTCAACAGTAACATTAATTATAATCAAGAATTTAGTCACAGCAGGAGACAGGAGTATCTTGGGCAAGGAAACAAGGGGGCTTCAGAAGGATTTATACAATGTTGCTCATTTTTAAGTTAAAAAACGTGGGGAAAATTGCTCTTATGTTCATTATTAGGAGCTTTAGCAGCCTAACTTCACTGAAGGTATCTAAACATCAAAGTATAAGACACAAAGTCACCTTCAACTATCTCACCTTGTTTATACTAAAAAGATGCAGAAATCACTCACTAAGCTTTTCACTGCCTATTGTTTGGTTATGTCCTGGAGCATTTTCAGACTCTACTATGTTTGTTTCTGCTCCTTTAGTTCTCCAAAGGCAATTCACTCAAAACACATGAGCTGATTTTACTACCAATGTCTCATCCAGTCCATAGCATTTACAGTCCAATTACATATGTTAAACTATACATTTAAACATCCCAGATGAAACATTATGTACAGCACAGAACACAAAGTAATATTTTAATGAAAAAAAGGGTTTTTAAATGTAAAGATAACCTTTTGACAGTTATGCTATTAACCTTGTAGAAAACTGACTTATGTATTGTATGTCACTTCAGCCATTGACTTCTTATCCAAACATACTGGAATGTTCCTTTCCTGTTGGACAGTCATCATATTGTGCTTGAAAACCACTCAAAAGTCCCTTTATGTATTTTCTCTTACTTCATAAAATATTTATAAATAAGTTTTACTATTACAGAAATTATAATGACAACTGTTTACCCACATTACTTTTTCAAACTGTGACTCACTGTTCAGTTGTTCTAAAGAAATTCTCTGCACAATAGGGAAAAGTCATTCCAAAAATTATCTCTGTTGCCTGAGAGAAGACTAATGTTTCTCAAGGCCTTCTACTCTAGCTGAAAACAAAGGGCAAATATAAGTTTTTGGGTCATGTGCAAGACAGGGTAAGGAGAGGGAAGACAGTTTCTTTCCCTCTTTTTATCTTAAAATTCAGTGTATTCTACTAAGAAGCACCAGAATAACTCACCATATTGAAGTGAGATATTGGTATCTTCCTTGCTTTCCTCTCCTGTAAATAAATATTCAAAGCAATTTATGAAGAGTATAGAAGATCTCATGATGGGCAACAATAGTGGTCATCTACTCAAGTACTTTATTATGTCTGCATGTTCTCTGTACACAAATGTATATACAAGGAGTATGAAATAAATCCAAAGAATATGGAAGAACAATTAAAAACCTAAATCTAATTAAATATGATTATTTTGTTTCTTATGTCAACACAGCAGGTTTTCCTCCTCTTACTGAGTTCACCTGATGAGTATGTGATTATAACCATAATCATTATTCCCAATGAAGTACCTTTGTAATATTATTAGAATTTTCACATCTTTCCTCAAAATATTTGGCTATGTGAATGCATGTCTAGATAAGTGGTGCAGGCAGGTCTTAATCCTACATTATTTCCCATCCTAGAAGTCCTTATTTTCATCCTGTAATGTGTGCTTATTATATACTATTATGTTTCACATCATGTCCAAAATTCCAAGTTTCTTCATTCTTTCTGCATGAAATATGCCCTGTTGCCTCCTGAACCAATGTCATGAGCATGCCAAAAAAATTTAAGAAAGTATAAGAAAAGGCTGAAGACTTAAATCTTGGAAGATCTCACTAGCAATCTCATGCAACATCAATCAATCCCTTTTCAAAGCAATTTTTCCATCTCCTTCAGTTTAGTAAGTAATTTCCAAGTTGGTATCACACCAAATAGTTAAACACAATTGTTATAGTTAAGTCCTTACATATATGATCTACTGCATCTGCTTTATCCAGAAGATCAGTCATTCAAAAACAAGCAAACAATTTACCTTCCTAGCAGTTTATTAATTAGTTCCTCTTTGCAAACTTTCGAATGCAAACAGAGGCATTTTTTAAGCTATAAACATTTATTTTCACAAAAGCAGAAATTAACAAAAATACAGAAATAGTCCTTTCTAGTTATGTAGATGCATTGAATAAATTGCAATATTGAAAATATTGAAATACTGAATGCTGAAAATATTGAACATATTGAAAATAAACAATATAGATATAGATAAGAAAATCTAATATAACATGCAATGATACTGCATCAAAACACTTGACAGTAAAAACACTTTCTTAGAATTTTTCAATCTGTTTTATTGTACTGATACTTTTTTTAGGTAAGTAAATATTTGTGATTGTTCTGGTAAATTCAGCTGAAAGTTACTAAAAACATACACATAATCAGCCAAGCCTGAAATTGAAGTTTGCTCCTAATCCAAAACAAAGGCACAGAGTAGATAGGCTAATTATAAAGACAGTTTAATTCCTACTAGGCTGCTGCTTCTTAGGAACATAAAAGATGTTAATGTCCTTCAACTTTTGAAGTTACCAGCACTAACATAACCATGTTTCCATCCTATTCTCAAATGTCTTTTCTGGTTTCTACTTGTTTTATCTAATCTACATGCAATTTATATGTAATTCTTATAAATTATATAGATGGTATCAGTTAATATGAATGCAAACACCATGGAGTACTGCAAGTTGGAAAGCAGATTTCAAGCACGGACCTTGGACTCCTCCTTTGTTAATAATCTCAAAAACCTCAGCTCATTGCCTGAACGCTTTCTGCCATCTCTAGAAAATCTAAAAGCTACAGTTTTTTTGCATTAAGTCTGTTCTTATATAACAAACAATAATGGGGAGCTCACTTCAGTTACCAATGAAGACACGTGTTGGGTTCCTATGAGTAGGAATAAACAAATAAATAGGGGTTACGCAGATACATTTTGGAACTAACACAGAATGCTGGGTTTCAGGGCTGAAGCTTGTCTCTCTCAGGTAGCAGAAGAGAACTTTATAGCAGCTGGTAGTGGGATAGGTATCACACCAGTAGGCCCTGAATTTCATCAAGTGTGGAAAGCCCTATAATACTCAGCTGCAAATGATCACATACAAGTCTTTGAAACAACATCACTCATTGTGATGTTGATTGGTATTTTAAGCTTTAATTATCAATTTTGAACTGTTACCACCCAGGAAATCTACAGTTAATCAGTACCTGTAATCTCCCACACACTGTTCCAAGAACTGCTTGCCTGAATTTTCTATTTATAACCTCCCATATAGGGAATGGTAACAGTCTGTACTAACATTGTCTTTTCATCAAGACAGCAACCTTCAGATTTAAATCTTCAAATTTAAAGTAAATAACACTTCCAATTGTTAAATGTGTGCCCACAAACTATTAGTTAATCTTGAAGATACTGTATAACTTCTGGTCCCCACTTACTGAAAACATATGTTACTGAAAATAGTATGTCTTTTATAAAACTCAAGATAAGTTTCCTTCATATCATTCCACTAAGAAATTACTTCCTTCTTAGTTTTGCATATATAACTCCTATTCAGTTACATGGAAAGATTTCAACCCATGTCTTCCAGTTCATCTTTTTTTAAGGACAGAAGTGATCACTTAGCATCATTACACAGTTTTGCATTAAAGCAGGACAAAAAAGTCATACCCAGGAATTTCTGAAATAAACCCATTGTGTGTTTGGCTTCTAAGATATATTTATGTATAAAATTCAGGCCTTATTAAAAGCTTCATTTGAGTGTCTAACTCATAACCACGAAAGTTGTTTCAGACCTTTGTTACCCTCACCTTTACCATGTATGTGTCTTACTTCCAGTGTAGATTTCTTTAGCTTCTGGTAATATGTTATTTCCCTTTAACTTCATCATGACTAAATATCCAATACAGTAGAAAAACTGTTACAAACATAAGCATATGCTGACCATTACCATTATAAGGTAATGGCCTTTTCCTGGACAAAATAAGGAGATAAATTTTAAATCTCATAGTGACGTATTTCTAAGGTGTTCACTGACTCTTACAGCTTTTTTTCTGAATATTACCACAAGTTTTCCACATGTCTTCTTGGAACCTAGCTTTTTTACATGTTATTCCAGTGATGTTTTACACTGAGATCATATAAAAAGAAAACGGAATTTCCTACTTAGTACATATCATCCTTTGTATCTAAAACTGTGTTCACCATCTCACACACAGTACTACATGGGAAACTCATTTTCAGACAATTATTTACTACATTATTGGGTCAATGTTCCAGTGTTTACTTGTTCTCATCGCCATCAGCCATTTTTTTTCTTGTTATTTTATACATTATTTGAGGGAATATTTATATTGCTCTATATACAAGTACAATTGGAAGAAAAGGACACAGAACAAAATAACAAATGATGTTCAGAAAATTGACAGAGCAAAATATAAGATATTTGACATAAATTTGTTATTTTTGTGTCCTCTTAAGTATTTTAAGACAAATTTGCCATCTTTAATGAATGCAGAATTTGAGCTACTTCTGTTTAATAGGATATTCTTAGTTACCAATAATCATTCTGATTTTATTTTTAAAAACCTCACTTCATCCAGTTTTGTTCATCATTACTTTCAGCTTTAAGGAAAGAGCCTTTTTAAAGCATCAGCCATTTATATTTTGTTTAGAACAAAATATACATATATACATATACCTACATGAAATCAGTGAATGAACAGGCAACTGTAGGTATCAAGTTAGTTCAGTGACCAGTTCACATCTATCACAGTGGCCTTAGAATTAGGAAGTAGAAATTTTGGCAAGTCAGTGGCAATTATAATTTTATAAAATTCTGAAATGCTAACTTCAAAGAACTGTGCTAAAGAAAATATGCTCATCTTAAACCTAACAAAAAGACTAAAAGGATATAAAAAGAACAAGAGTTAGAGATCCACCTAAGTAAGTGCATGTTATGTCTTTAAAAGCAAATAGCAATCTGCAGCATAGCAACAGTTTGGTACCTATGGGTCCTCTGTGAAGATTTTTTAAGCCTTTCCCTCTGCTGAACAAATTTATTCAACAGTATAGAAAGGACTAAAGGCTTTTAGATTCTCCTTCACTCCTCATGTCTCATCTGCACAGATAAGGACAAGAGAAAAATCTGTAACAAAAAAAAGAATTATAAAAAAAAGATTGAAAGTCTATTTATGAGGCAAATCCTTTTTAGCTTTTATACCAGTAACTATACAGGTAGTCTTGAAGTGCAGTCCATGCTAATTCTCTGCTGAGCAAGTGCTTATACTTTGATTTAGCAGCTGAGTAAGCTCTCATGCGTGCTAGGGATTTCTACTGAAGCGCTCAATGTGAGTAGCTTGTGAACACCAGAGGCAGAACTTTCCTGGAACTGAGGGTCTGCTACAAGCAAATTGTCTGCTTAGTATGATACTAATCAAGCCTGCTGCAGCTCTGATCTTGCTGCGGTTCTTGCTCCTGTGCCATCTTCTACACACTGGGAAATGGATTTTGAGATATGCAAGAACATTTATCATAATCCCCCTTTTCCCCACTGCCCTGTGTATTTAATAACACACTAGTTTGGAAAATCGTAAATGTCAAGCATAATCTTAGTTTTCACAATTTTTTTAGATGAACTTAAAGCAAGCATTTATTAACAATTAGATACACTTGCTTACACTTAACAACATAGAATCTGCAGCCAAGTAGAACAAGTCAATGGCTGGCACTCATAAGCTTAAAAAAGAAAGCCTGATTGGATTAGTATGCAGAACATTAGTGCATTGACGTAATTTTTAAAATTAACTCTCTACAAGGAGGATTGTGAGGTTTTTTTAACCAGAATTTTATTTCAAGAATTCTTCTTTGCAGAAATCTTGAAAACAACTGAAGAGGAAGCTGAGGCAAATTTATATAAGAGGAAGAAAATGAACAACTACATATTGCCAGTTAAATCTCCCCTGGTCTCTGTATGAATTCCCTGACTCCTTCCACCCCAGTAAGACTTTAATAGCTTTGCCACTTTAAAAAATATTTGAAGGAGAAGCAAAAATCTCAAACATATTTAATTCCTGCAAGTTCTGTGCAAAACAAGGTCTAGAAGGAGCATTCTACTAGTATCTACATGCAGGAAAGCTGCAGACATAAGACTCAGCTATACACATGACAGAAACTGTAAGAGAAATATTATGAATGCCATAAACCATCTTACTCAAAATGAAGAATCCAAAGCAAAGATGTAAAGCCATTGGACACAAGCAGTCTTCATTACATCTGCTACTTTTTTTATTTATAAAGGCTTTTCAATAATTTTTATACTCATGAAAAAGAATTCACTGCTTGAGAGGCAGTATAACAGGATATTGACCACTAGAATGTAATGAAGTAATCTCTAATAAAATACATCTGGGGAACTAGGAATTTACGATCTCAGGAAAAAATATGTCCATTTGCTAATTCAGAACCAGATGTTATTTCATTTTTTCATTTTCCTTTTCAAAGGAAAAAAACAAAGTTAATAGGAGATTTAGTGACCTTTCTATTTATTGGCCTTTCTATGAAGTGAAAACCACAGTAATTCTAGACTTGAATTTGGAAACTACATATGAGAATAATTTTCTCTTATTAAAGAAAATAAATGCTGCCATGAACATCACCAAGAAAAAGGAAAGAAAAATTTAACCCTGGGTTTATTTAATAGTTTTTATTTTTACTGCTTGAGCTACATGATATTAAAGATGATCAAAGTAGACACACTGTAATCATCTCCTTCATATGCCATTTTACCACTGCTGCCCTCTGCTGCATGCAACAGCTTCCAAGTGCTTGTATTTTTATACTAAGCTGGTGAATGATTAGTTTTAGAGACAGATATTCAAGTACACAAAACAGATTGCTTTTGTTCATCCCTTCAACTTTCAATGAAGTTTATTTGGCAATAGTGGAATGTGAATTTTTCAGTATGACTTAAAATGATCAAATTTATGACTTAAAAATTTAAAAAAATCAAATAAATTATTTTCAAATATGATATATAGAAGAAATGTATTCTTAAATGTTTTGTAAAGTAGAACACCTTTCTTCAGAGATATTTTGACTCAGTTAAACATGCTGCAATATCCATGGCATTAATGTTAATGTCTTGTTAAATGTCATCTCCCAATGAACACTATAAATGAGGAGGCAGTAAGAACAGAAGATATATCTTTGCAAGCATGTTTAAATAGGCACACATCAAGCTATCCATACATTTAGATAATGAAAGGCATAGGTAGCTATGTGATGCCTGCCACAGAATCTTTACAATACCCCCAAAATGAAACATTTTTTTATTTTCAAGCACAAACCCTACCTTTAGCTCATCAGTAATTTAGGCATAATTCAAAAATATGAGGTGGGTTTCCCTTCTTCCCATGTATTTTCTGAAGGATTCACGGTTTTGCTGAAACCCCAGCAAAAGTCCACGGCTCTTGTTAATTTTATTCTGTTTAATAAAGCTCAGTATTTCTAATTACTTTTTGACTGGCACAAGCATCCAAGTACAAGGCAAACCTTATGAAGAGAAGGATGGGAAGGGAAATGAAAAGAATAACCCAGAAAACACCCAAAGCAGAGGGCCATAAGGGCTAAGAATAGCTCCACTGGGCTCTAAGCAATGTTTTACCTAGCCTAGTGTTCTATCACAACAGAAAATGTTATTTAGACAGTGTATGCAAGCCTTACACAGTATGTGGTCTGTTCCCCTCACATCCCCAGCATATGTAGTCATTAGAATTAGCTGTTAGAGGGTACACCCATGACTGCTGCCTTCAGTATATGCTTATAAACCTGTTTTCCACATATTTAGCTAATCCCTCTTTGCACTGTCTGCCTTTGTAAGATCCTGCATTCGCTACCCACTGTGTAAAATAGTCTATTCTTTCATGCCTTTTAAGTCAATCTCTTACTAGTTTCAACTGGTGTACTTTAAATTTGATCAGTAACAGTTCTGTATCCATTTTATCCACAATCTTCACAATTTTGTAATCATCAACATCTTTCATTGGCTTTCTCTATTCCAGATTTAAGTATTTTCCTTCTAGTTTCTCTCTCATAAGATAGCTGACCTATCTCTAACTAATTTTGCTCACTTTTGTACCCATTCAAACCCCATGTCTTTCCCACTTCAAATAATACTTAAGATGTGAGTAGTATACCACACTCTTGCAAAGGAGAGTTGAATGTACTTAAGTGGTTTTTTTTCCACAGAACCTTTTTTCCTCATGTATTTCTGAGCAAGTGCTGGTAGCAGGCACTGGATTTAGTTAGCTACTTTAATACAACACTGCTCCTTGAATCATTATATTGTTTTGCAGGTCATCTTAACATTAAAGCAGTAATCTGCAACAGTTTTCACCCTTCTTCCACATGTTCTGTAAGGTGCTTGCCTCTAAAACCCAACACATTGAAAAGTGTGTGCTGAGGTAGGGGTCTAGTAGATAAACAGAGCATGACATACACTAAAGCATGTGACTAGTGAAACTGAGGGCAAGGAAAAAAGCATGCCTTTACTTCCAAGAGTCCTGTTCCACAACACATTCATTACAATCATAGGTTGAAAGGACAGGCTTCTTGCTGCTGACATAAGAGTAAACTCCAAATATGGATTCACCTGGTGACTACTTAAGCATTTTAAAGGAATTTACTCAAACTGCAAGTAAATGTTGCTTGGATTTACCACAGTTGCATATGAACTGGTTAATGTATGCATCCCACGTTCCTGAAGAAAATTTTGTTTCTAGCTATTTTCTTGCTGTCTCGGAGAACATTCTCTGTCAGCCATTATCAATTTCATGCAGCACTCAGCTTGGAAAAGTCAGAAAGTTTTCCTTCCTGTTAAGTATACCTCAGAAAAATGACCAGAACACTTTTGTAAAAATATTTATAATCCATGAATTTTCTACAGAAATTCATTAATTTTAATAAATTGAAGTATGACCTTGGACAGAGTGAACACATTCAGTTCTAAAGGATAACATTCAGAGTTGATGACTGACAAGTTTTACTTGACTCTCCAGTTTTCCTAAGGAACAGATGCTTATTTGAAAGACTTCTCTCTCCTGGAGAACCACTTATCTCTCCCCCTTCCCAAAGTTCCCATTTTCCAAATGCTCCTTGTTAATATGTATCTAACCCACTAAATGCAACCCTTGGTGCACTTAAGAAAATATCATGTTCTTGAACTGGAACTGTTAACTTAAATTGCTTACTTTCAAGCAGTTTACAGAGAAGTAGTTTTCCTAAATTGCTGTCTTTCAGGTTTCAGCTAGCTTTGTATAAACACTGCATTTGGTCTGCTTTTGTTTTCTTCTAGATTTTTTAGCAATACAGTGCTTTGTCAATGTACAAGTCCCTAGGAAACACCATTTGTCTAAAAGTAAAAGAAATTAAAGCAGTATATGTAGTGACTCATGGGAAAAAGCGGTATATTAACTTTATTTTTTGTACTGACTGTTTCCAGCTGTTGCTAACACACCAATAATAAAACAGAAGTAATAGACTGTTTATATGAGATAGTGACACAGCACATCATGCTGACAAAGGGTTAAGAAATGATCCATAAGAGTCACCACCCAATGGAGTTTAGAGCTGTTACTCATTGCCTCAAGAACACATTAAAGCTGCTTTAGGTATGTTGCGCTTATTCAGCCATCATCATTTTATGCTGCCAGCAGTTGCCTGATCACACAACACTGAACTCAGCAACATCCCCTCACAAGTCTTCTT
>JAVSBS010005569.1:0-18458 GCA_033124195.1 Coracias cyanogaster | reverse complement strand
ATTCAGATGCTGTTACAGAAATTCTCAGCAGTCCTGAACTATTACGGCAAATAATAAATTGCATTGGTGGAGAGAAAATAGCAGTGGCTAAAGAGGTAAGCATTGCTTTTTCTTCTTCCTCTATGAACTGATGTCGACACTGCACAAAACATCTTTTCTACTGTGTCTGAGGTGATAGTCTCTGCTCTTCATTGAAGAAAAGAGAGCTTATGTTGCTTAAAAGGTACCTTAAGGCAATAAATTATTTAGATATGCTAGAGAATTTACCTGTTACCTTCCAGTTGTTGGTGGTGCCAAAGTGAACTTGTAGATCTGAATTTGATGGCAGAGACTTGGCTCACAATAATCCTAACTAGCTCTTGTCAGTGAAAAGTGAATCACGATTACAGGTCTAGATGTATAACTTGATTTAATATGTTAGTAAAGAACATTGAAACTAAGTCTGCTTGTCTTGAGTTTTCATCTCTTTGTGGTTTTGTTTGTGTTTAATAATAAACTCATGTTTTTGGTTCCAGGCCATCAAATCTCTCTCAAGAATAGCACAGACGCAAGATGGCTTAGAGGCTTTATTTGTCAGCAGTTTGTTGAGTGACTTGAAAAATGTCATGGCAACAAATGATATCGTTCGATACAGAGTGTATGAGGTAGGGATGTGGTTGACATTTGTGTTTGAGTGACACGATGCTGCAGTTCTCTGGGACTGTAGTTCCGAATTGCAGTTGGGATTTTATGGCTTGCTTTTAGTATTCAGCGCTGCTTTACAAACTCTTCTTCATGTCTACATTTTGTCAAGACTAGAAAGGAGTAGAAAGATTTACAGCAGTGTTGGCCCTCAGATAGTGTCAGAACTTCTTGGTTTATGGTACAGAGGTGTGAAGTACTGTTTATGTCTCTTATTTTCTAACTTGTGGTGCTGAGGGCACTGGAAGACCTGCACAGAGTTAATAAAGATACAATAAACTCTTTGCTTCTCTGAAAGTAAAAGTAAAATAGCTGCTGTATCCTATTAACCTTTAGATATGAAGTCCTACTGAAACTTATGGAGGGGGGGAGAGATCAAGAGAGAGATGCCAAGTATATCAGCCCAGACATGTATGGTAAAGGAGAAATAATACAATTTAGCCATTCCAGAGCTTAACCGGGATAGCAGTGATAATCCTCTGAAGAAGGATGAACAGGAATCAAATACATGTGCTGTAAACTTGGAACCCCTTATGAACTTGTTTCAGGCAAACATTTAGGTTAATTGTGAAAACATCATGAAATTCTCTATTTGTTATATATAGGGTTAATCAGCATTTTGAGCAGTATTTAGTCATTACTGTGAATTTTTATCATTACACTGTTTTTATAAACCATCCTTTTAATTTTTTTTTTCTCCCTGTGCTTTCATTTAGTTAATTGTTGAGATTTCTTCAGTGTCAGCAGATTCGCTCAATTACTGTGCAAACAGTGGATTGATATCGGAGTTAATTGGTGAGCTGACGGGAGATGACGTGCTGGTCAGGTACGTTGGTGAGTTTGCTGGTGAGATTTCCCCCACTGCTAAACCTCTGATGTCCAGTCTTAAAATAACAATTTATATACATGTATGTGCTTCTTGTGAAGCGCTTTTCAGGAGACAGCTTTATCTGCCTCTTCTTAAACAGCCCTGAGTGTAAAATACCATATACTTAAATTTGAGAAGGAAGTTGAAGTTTCCCCATTATGCTGTGATAATTGTAATGATGAGCTGCAATATAAACACTTTAGAATTCTTTCCAACTTATACACCTGACGACAGGCAGCTGGGAGCTTGGAGGGATGTCAGGCAGTTGGAATAGTTTGGGTTTTGGTTTGGATTTTGTTTTATGAGTAGAAAACCTGTTTTTTCTTAATTGCTGAGTACTTCACACCCCATCTGAAGCAGGCTGAAATAACTGCTTTTCTGTTACAGAGCTACGTGTATCGAGATGGTGACCTCACTGGCCCACACGCCGCATGGCCGGCAGTATCTCGCTCAACAAGGAGTTATCGATAAAATTTCAAACATCATCGTTGGTGCAGAGTCGGATCCTTTCTCAGGCTTCTATTTACCAGGTTATATCACACGTGTCTTGTTCCCAGTGTTCACTGCTTGTTTGTATTAACGAGTTAAATTGCGGATTATTAAGCCTCTGTTTTGAAAGCTTGTGTGTGTGAATGTTTGAATATTAGAATGTGTGTGTTGGAGGTATACAAAAAATGCCAAGGGACACATGAATAATGTTACTCGTGAGCAGTGGTAGTACAGGTGAGATCTGGAGAGACTACTATAGCCTTGAAGTTTGTTATTGTAGCTTTTTTTTTTAATTAATTCAAGAAGACAGCTGTTAATTAAGTAACTTGCAAAATACTGACTTGTTCTTGGTTCTGTCCTTATTCTGACACCTTTCACAAACAGTATTCAGGCTTAACGCTAGTTTAGCAATGAAACAATCTCACGTTAATGATTAATTTTGACTTTGCTAAAGTTGTTCCTCCACTCTGAATGCTTTTCTTGTTTGTTTTTTGTTCTCTCAGGATTTGTTAAATTTTTTGGGAATCTGGCGGTTGTAGACAGTCCTCAGCAGATCTGTGAACGATACCCTGTCTTTGTGGAAAAAGTCTTTGAGATGGCAGAAAGTCACGATCCGACCATGATTGGAGTGGCTGTGGACACACTGGGAATCCTGGGATCAAATGTGGAAGGCAAACAGGTGTTGCAGAAAACTAGTTAGTATCCTTTTTAAAAAAAATCTAATAAAACTTTCTCAGCATGTTGTAATATACATGAATGAATTGGTTTGGTGTTATAGGGCAAGGAATTGAAAAATGTGTTTTATTCTCTAATAATCAAGAGTGTCTGAACAGCAGATAAGGTGTTTTTTAACTGTCTTGCCAGGCGTGGCAGTGTGGAACGCCCGGCTGCTAGAATTCTGGAATTGCTGGTGTGATTCACATTATTCTTTTCTAGTGAACTGCATCATGTGAATCATGAGTAGTTGTGTCATTTCAGATTCCTCTGGTCATACTGGTGTCGTGGCCTTCTCACCAGGATTAGAAAAACATGAACTTTCATGTAACGGTGCTTTCTGTAGAGCCTGCGTTGTCTCTTTTAATAGAAAACTATTCAGAGGATTGAAAGTAGGTGCTAGACTTGTTGCTGCTAGCTGAAACTTCGTTTTTTGTGGGAAAAACTATTAGCAGGTAGCTATTGGAGCACTGTAGAATGGGATGGAAGATTTCTAATTACAAGTGTGCTAGAGTCCACGTTTCCCAAAGATCACTCAGTTACCTGTGGCACATCTTCACAGAATCACAGAATCCTTTTTGTAAATGTTTGGGTAGCCTGGAGAATTAACATAAAAGCTTTGGCTTTGTCTGTCTTAGATCTGTATGAAGCAAAAAAAAACTTACACTGATTTTATTGTAGTAGATAAAGAAGTTACCTTTCTTGGGTTTAATATACAACACTACCAGTTAATGTAGTACAGCGTGACTGGCAGGTGACTCTCTACTCCTGTAGAGGTCTGTCTGAATTAATTAAAAGCACTTTGTTTTCATTTTTCAAAGGAAGTAGATTTCAAAATCTGCTGAACAGAATAGGGCACCAGGCAAAGAATGCCCCCACGGAGCTACGACTTCGATGCTTGGATGCGATTTCATCTCTTCTTTACTTGCCTGTAAGTTTGAGGTTTGGTTTGTTGCCTTTTTTTTTTTTTTAATCTACAAGAAAGAAGTTATTGTGCATCTGGCTAATTGTGTGAAGACCTTTTGCAGCGTCTAGTTCAGATAGAAGTGGTACCTTACTAGTATTTTGGGTCATTAACTTTACTGTTTTGAAATTCCCTGATTTGTTTGTTTGCTTAAAGTGTGAGTTTGTTTGTGAGAAGCCAGGTGTTCTGCAATTTGTTTATAAAACATGAAGTCAAGACAGCATTGGCAAGGGAATGAAAGCAAATGGTTTCATATTCCTGTGCTTTAAAGGGACTGCAGTGAACGTTCAAATCCCTGTGTGTGTTCTTCAGATCCAGTGCTCTGGCTTGAAAAGTGTAGCTCTAAATGAGCAGATGAGCTGTTTTCCATTGTCCTGCAGGGCTAAGCACAGCACTTACCTCATCTACCGAAGTAAACTTATTTAAATCTGACCTCCAAGCTAAATGAAGTTTAGAAGGCCATTTCTTCATGAAAACAAGTTGAAAATTTAAACTATTTCAGTTTAGTCTTGCTTTAAGTAACTTCCTTAACTGTTGTATACACGTTGAAAACCTGAAAGCTGCTCATAATCCTAACCGAACTCTCCTTTCCGTACGTGATGTGTGCAGCCAGAGCAGCAGACAGAAGACCTTTTAAGAATGACTGAGTCGTGGTTCACGTCCTTGTCCAGCCAGCCCTTGGAACTCTTCAGAAGCATCAGTACCCAGCCATTCCCTGATCTTCACTGTGGGGCTTTACGAGTGTTTACCGTAAGTGCTTTTTGTTTTTAAAGATCAGGTAGTGAATTTATTGTCGTTCAGTCCAAGACTATTTTATTTTTTTTAAGGGATTGCCACAGACTTCTTGTTGAAGCCCTGAAGTGCTCAGAAATAAGACCTTTTTCATTGGACCCTACGTGTGTTCATCATTTAAACAGTGCAGGAGATGTCATGTGTGTAACACTTTCTTATAAATTGGAGAGGAAAAAAAAAAGCCAGAGCAGCAGAGTGCTGCTTCACTATCAGAGGCACTGCTGTGATAATTCTCCCAAAACTTTTAAGCTGAGCACTGAGCTGTACTTGTTTTCCCGTGTTGAACCCCACTACTTGATTTGAGTGGTGGTTGTGTAACTACTGTCTAGAATTTTAATTTCATTTTTTCTCTTCCTTGGCTATCTGTGTAACAGCCTACTGTGTAACTGGCTTCAGGGTTTTTAAAATGAGGTGTTTCCCCCTTCTTTTCTCTTTTTGTCTTTACGCTCAGGCTATTGCAAACCAACCGTGGGCCCAGAAGTTGATGCTTGACAGCCCAGGGTTTGTGGAGTACATCGTAGACAGATCTGTGGAGCCTGACAAAGCTTCGAAGGATGCCAAATATGAACTGGTTAAAGCCCTCGTAAACTCCAAAACAATCGCTGAAATCTTCGGAAATCAGTATTACTTGAGGCTTAGGGCTTACTTGCGTGAAGGCCCTTATTATGTTAAGGCAGTTTCTACTACAGCCGTGGAAGGAGCAGAGTAGCGTCCTTCATGTCTTGGTTCCCCTTCTTGCAAACCACGTTACTGAAATAGGTGTTAAGATAGAAGGTGTAAAGACTCCCCACACTGGAGTCTCTTTAGATTGTCTCATTAAAGGGTTACGAAGCACTTGGACTCTATTTGAAATGAGAGTCACGAGAGCAAAACAAAACCTAGAGGGCACAGCGTAACTTCCCACAGAACGTCATGGCAGAAGCTCTCTGTGGTGAGACAGGTCACCCAGGTAAGCGCTCTGTCACCTGCTGACTGTCTGATCTCACAGAAATTATCAGTGTCTAGTTCAACTGTTCCTGGTTTGGAGTTCCTATCATGTTTTCTCAGTAGATCACAGATCAATTAAAAAACCAAACACCAAAACACCGTGAGGTTTGTAGCCTCAGATGCTGCCATAGTTTCTCTCTCTCTTAATCTTTTTGTATCTGCTGAATCTGGCGCTTGCATGGAACGTACTTTTAGCCAGTCATGTTCTGTCAGAACCTTGTTGGTAAGAGTAAGCTGGTAACGCTCTGTCCACACGAGGGAGTACGAACTGGATTCTCTTCAACTCGCTGGATAAATAATCATAAACGTTGTTTACATTTTATGCTGAGGATTCAAAAAAGCTTTTAGCCCTTTTAAAAAGAAATGAATACACACTTTAGTGTATAAAACCAAACGGGGAGCTTTGTCTCTCTTGACTGCGACTTTGTGTGGCAGCTCAGTTGACTTGCTCAAAGAGCTGTAGCGCTACAAGTCTACTTCAGAACCAAATCTTTGATTGTTTACACTATTTTTTTAACAGAGATATTTCTTTTTAAGTGTTACTTTAAAAAAAAAAAAAAGGTGTGATTTTAGTTGCTTGGGTTAGAATCAAAGGGGTAGGAATGTAAAGCTTTCATGTTAAGAGCATGAACTAAATTAGGAGGATGGAAATGTACCTTTTGGGGTGTAATCTGAAGATAGTCAGCTAGCTGTGGGTGAGATGCAAGACTAGCTGGACACTCCAGTGGGCTGTGATGTGTCTTTGTCCATAAACAGAGACCGCACTGTATTTTATACATGAGGTTTGTATTATTTTTGTGGAGGACATAAGGAAACAAATCTGAGGAATGGCTGAGGGGAGCATAATAAAACACAAAATTACTACTTGGGGGCTTATTTTAGTAGAGGGTCAGGTCAGGTGCACCTCTGGAGAGTACTCACCTTGTGTCCCTGCTCTGCCAAGTGAAGCGGGACAATCTAGTCACGTAGAGACTCTGTTCTCACTTGTGGCGTGGAGCTGCAGCAGAGGTGGTGGTGTCACCTGCCAAAATTGCTGGCAAGGAGTTGACGTGAGCTCAGAGGAGCTGGTAGTTGGGGAAGATCCCTTCGTGTTCAATAAGCTGTCCCAGTGCCTGTGATCTGCCTTGTTGCTTCTGATCTAGTCTGTATAAAAGTTGTCACTCAACATCGTGCTGCTGCCAACACTTTCATCCTAGACGTGCGTAATAAACATCTGCTAGTGAGAAATGCGGTACACGGTGTCTCGTTTGTCAACGGGGAGAGTGCAGAAGCTTCCTGAATCCAGAAGAACCATGAAAGCACTAAAAAGGAAATGAAGAGTGTAGCAGTCCTTAGTTGGCGCTCGCATGGGGCAGTTCAGCTTTGTTATTTTAGGTGGCTTTGTGTCACCCTGTATGAGCATTATGCTAAAATCTCAGTAAAATCAGTATATAATCCTTCTCTGCAATTCATGAGTTTCTTCCACGTGTGTTTTCAGCTGGTGCTTTGGGAGGCTGCTCCCTGTGCTAAGCCTTTAGCATCTGCTTTGCATGCTGCATTTGCCAAACAGTATTTTAGAATACACCAAGATGCCAAACAAGGAGATTTAAAAAATATATGCACATATGCTTTATTTTGTTGAGCTTTGAGCTCAACATTCCGATTGATTGATTGGATATCCCTTATTATTCACGTGTGATTCCGAGCCCAGCCTGTATGTTGCCATGTGGGTTACGTGTTGCTGCCAATGCATCTTGTAGACAGCAGCAAGAACCCGGTTGTGTTGTCCCTGTCCTCTCCCCATGAAGTAACAGTGGAGATTAGCGGGGGAAAAAACAGAGATGGGTTGATGGAGAATGAGGATTGAAGTAACATGCTGAACTTGATTAACTTAAGTTAAAAACAAAACAAGCCCCCAAACCAAAGCTTAACCTGGTTAACGAGCAGCATAACTTGGTTCTTAAGAGCTGTGCACCTTCCAAGTCCTTCAGTCACAGCGGGAGGAGTGGATGGAGCCCTCAAAGGTACGTGTGGGTCTGTCCCAACTGTAGAACAAGTTGTCCCAGCTGTGGAACAAGGCTGTCCAGCTGGAAGAGCTGGTGTGGAACAGTCCATCTGGAGGACGCAGGCATGGGTGGGATTTGTGTTCAGGGACTGGTTCCTGATTTGAGGGGGCTTTACATTTTGGGGGAGGTTGGTGTTACCAGTATCCTGGTGAATTTGTTCCAACTTCACTGCTGACGTTCTCCAGTATGTGGTGTGATTGTGTGTCAGTGTTTCTCTGATGCCAGGACTAACAAATACACAGGTAAGTTAGAATTTCATGCCTAGATTCTCGCTGGCTATGTCCCAGCACTTCCTGCAATGGTTCAATGTCCGTTCCCATTCTCAGCTCTTCTGTAGCTTCACTGGTCCTGTGGAACAGGCTGCTCAGAAGTAGCTCCCTTTTGTAGGCAGAAAGATTCCCCTTTGCTTCAAAATACTTTGGAAGTAGGTGATGCCTCAGCTAACGCAGAAGGAATTTTGGCATAAGGTAGAGGACTTCAAAGGTCTGGAAAACACTGGATACAAACGAAGTTTCCTGGAATATTATTTTTTTCCTTGTATGCATGTACTTGTAGGTGCTGATGTAGGGAGAGTACATCCAGTTCTCTTGCTGCTGTGACGCACTGTAGCGCTGAGAATTCATTTGCTGCTGAAGGGAAGAGCTAACCGAGAGCGTCGTTACTGCATGTTAACGAGAAAAGAGCTGGTAAGGGAAAAATGCAGACTTGCCTCACAGCGGTTAATCGGCAAAATGAAGAACCTCATCTTTAATTCTATCCAAGTTCAACCGTTTGAACTTCTCAATATAGGTCAAAACCTTGCAGGACACCAGCCCGTAGTAAGTTTCCAGTAAGGAGCAATCTTCCCCATCGCTTGTTTCCTTCCAGTCTTTAAATAGCTCGTCCTCTTTCATACTGGAAGAGGTGAAAATGAATTTATAGCAGCATCGATTGTAGCTGATGTGCTTTTCCCCAGAGAATCGAGAGCTGTGAATGGGAGTGATGCCAGCTTTTTTAGCACAGATTCCAACAAAGATATCGGGGGGCACCGAAAGCGGGACCTCCTCGGCGGCCACGTACACCTTGCGAGCAACGTCCTGGGACATGACAAACGCGCTCCCGTCGCAGTAATCCGGGTAAAACTCTCCTGAGTATCGATGGATGGGAACAAAGCCAGGGCTTCTGGGGTCTCTGTCGGGCACTCCCTGATGAACGACCCTCCCGAGGTAAATGTCCTCTAGCTGTGTTAAGCTAAGCAAGTATCCAGCCAGACTCGGAATGCCGACAAACACGTCTTCATCTGCTTTAAGAATATACCTTGCCTGGGGACAGAAAGTCACTGTCCACTCCACGCTCATCAACATCTTCTGGGTCTGCGTCTCGGGAGAATCGATGAAACTGCCTTCAATAATGTCTCTGTGCTTTTGAGACTCTTCATTGATCTCCAACTGGGTGGTTGCTGAAGCTGGCTTTCCTAAAGCAAACAGGGTAAGGACAGCATAACCTCTGGCGTCTGTCACGTTGCCCCATGTTTCCCTGATCACGTTGCGCCTTGTCCTGTTTTCTGGGCTACTGCAGACAAGAACGAGCAAAAATATCTCTTGCTCAGAGCATGTTGCTGCGCTGCTGATGCTGTAGGAGAGATTGCCCTTTAGATGATCCATGTTGAGCTTCCTGGCCCTCTCCCTGATTTCGAGAGTCTTTGCGTCGGTGTAAGAAAAAGGCAATGACCGCAGGAAGTATTCCTCCAGTAAATCTGCTCCGAAAAGCAGTGCGTGGAAAAGCAAGATGTTAAAGAGAATGAAGCACCACTGGTGAGTCCGGAGCCTGCAGAGCGTCAGCTGGGGAAGAGAGGACATGGACACTGACTTCTCTTGCTACTAGAACAGAAAGGCTATCCTCTGTTTTAGAATAGTCATGCAAGACAACCACAACTTTTAAACCACTGTCTTTGTATTGTAAGACTCTTTTCCTCCTGGAAACTTAAGCAATCCTTCTCCTTGTGGCACAGCAAGACCCCCAAGCTGAGAAGGACATTACCATGCTCTAGTTTAGAAGGCTTCTATCCATGCATGGAAATAGAGGGATAACTACTAATATTTTCTGATGGTTATTAACCTGTTACTGAAGGCCTGAGATGCTAAGGAGGACCTGTAACGTTAATGTCTGTCCTTTAAAGAAGAGCCTTTGGTGCTTGGCCTGAGACCAAGCTGAGAAGCCAAGGGAGACCCTCCAGAGGAACAGCCTCCATGCTGTGGCTGAGCAACAAGCCAAGGCACGTACCTGCATGGTGGTGGGAGTTCTCCCTGCAGCAGGGTCTGCGGTCACGGCAGAGGTGGTTTCTCCCCACAGAAGCTTACGGGGCAGCGTCTGTATCTGGGTCTGTGGGATCCAGTTACTGCCCAGTACCCAGAGACTATGGCTTCCACCTCACCTGCCTGCAGGGAGGAAAGATGATCCCAGGGGATGATCGTGTTGCAACTGCATAAAACACAAAGGAAGCAAAACTCCAGCCTTTCCCCTCATTAATTTCTGACACTTGGGATTAGGTCTCTGAGAAATAACTGCTGGGGCTCACTTGGTGAAAGGAGTCCCCTGGTACCATTGCACATATGTGCTAGGTCTGCCTGTTTGTGGCTGTTTTTCTGGGGTTTTCTTGTTTATAGCTGTACCGTTTTGGTGTTGGGTCCCTGATCCCTGGCAGTTGACCCATGTGCTGAGCACTCCACATCTCCTGAAATGGAGATTTTGTGCATGAACTTGTGGGTTTGCCTTGTGTGGGGTGCCCATGGCTGTCGAGGACACCCTAAGGCCCTAAGAGGGGTAAGTGGCTTTCCTGGTGCTAGAGTTGCAAGCTGTGTTGGCTGGTCCTTTGCTGTCTGTGCACAGTGTCACCCTGTGGTTTTAAATGACTGGATTTATGCTTTTGTGGTGATTGCATCTTCTGGTGAAGAGCTGTGGAGATCCTGTGGTGGTTGCATGCTCTGTGTGAAGAGCCTGGAGAAGCTCCTGCCTTCAGTGGTGGCCTCGGCTGTGCTGGAGCCTCCACATGTTGATGTTGGCACAGCCGTGGGCTGCGCTGGAGCTGACTGGGCTGGGGAGCTGCAGGGGACTGGAAGTGCTGGAGGTGGGAGTGCCAAAGACACTGCAGACATGGAGGTGTCCGCAGGGATGAGAGCTGGGTTTGCCAAGATGTCTGTGAGCCATGGGGCCCACAGAGCACAGAAAGGGGTTTGTGGGTCCCCAGCAGCCCCCGGGGAGGGCAGGTAGAGGGGGTGGATGATGGCAAGGACGCTGTTTGACAAGCAAATTGTGATGGGAGGGGTCAGCACAAGCGTGGGAACTTCAGCATCCATGGGAGAGCAGAGAGATCACGATTTTCTTAATCTGGAAAAGATTTCTGCATTTCTCTTACTGCATCCTTGGGTGAAAGGGTGCAAGGAGGATGCAGCATTGCTGTGGTTTGCCTTAGCTCTGTACCTTGCAAGGGCGTGACGCTGTGACCATTGCAATTTTCCCTGAAGCATCCTTAGGGCAGCCTGTGTCAGCCAAATGTCCCAGGGAGAGATGGAGATGAGCTTTAATTTCTGGCTTGGGGTGGTCAAGGGTTAATCCTTTAGCTCTGGCTGAGCCCCTCAGCTCCCCCAGCGCCTGTCCCTGTGTTTGTGGCAGTGAGGGGGAGATCTTTCCCACACATGCTGGCAAATCTGCATGGGTGTAGGGAGCAGCTGGAATCGTAGAAGAAACCAGATCCCTAAAATGTGGTCACAGCTTGGAAGTGCATCGTGCTCCTCTGAATGACGGCCTGAACACACACAACGTGTGTGTCCCAAGGAAGACTTCGGCTTCAGGCTCTCCAAACCCAAGAAAAACTCTTTTTGCAGAGCTGGTGTGTCAGCTGGGCTACAGCCT
Organism: Coracias cyanogaster; assembly: GCA_033124195.1. Taxonomy (NCBI): domain Eukaryota; kingdom Metazoa; phylum Chordata; class Aves; order Coraciiformes; family Coraciidae; genus Coracias; species Coracias cyanogaster. The sequence goes on along the minus strand of JAVSBS010005569.1, from coordinate 7,027 downwards.
CCTCTGGACCAGCCTCCCAGTCACTGTAATCCTTGCAGAAGTTGTCCTTTGAAGGCTGGCAAGCTGTCAGCAGGGGAAGTGTCAGTTACATGTGTTCTCTGAAATAAAAAGCTAATAAGGAAATATTTTTCATGTATAATAATATAGCACTACAGCCCCAGATACCCATTCTGGGAAAAAAAAAATTCCTCTTTTGAAGATGGTCCATCTCCAGCTCAAACATTTAATAAGCAAATAAATACAAGCATTTGAAACCACTTCCATTACAAATATTGGCTTTTCCGATTGTGCGTTTTTAGAACAATAATAAAACCCACATGTGTATCATCCCTGTTGGAACTGCACACAGCATGGTGCTTGCAGTCCTTCTGAAGTCATTTCTTTAGCACTGCTTTGTGGTGGCAACAGGAACTTCAAATGGTTGCCTGTATCTTGTACATAGGATTAACACTATCCAACTGCAGCCGAGGCGTGGGCAGCCCTCGGACGCGGGGTTTTGTTTGTCCGAAGAGCCTGCCTGGGTCCTACTGGGAGAAAGCTGAGGAACAGAAAGGAGAAGACTGTTGAAGGGTAGAGTAAGTGATCTGGGAAGGCCACAAACCCCTTGGCTCCAGGGACTTTGCCTGGGGTGACCCCTTCATTGTTTTTAAAGCCCAAGCTTCAAGCAAAGCTAATGTACAGCAGTTGCTGTATGATCTTATCTCGCTTTTCAGATGGCTCAAGTCAAACACACTCAGGGAAAACCTCCCTCCTGGTGAGATCCAAGAGCTTCCAGAAGAAGAGTGAATTCAGGACCCTGGAGTTGCTGAAGTCAGGTCAGTCTGGGGAAAGGAAAGCTGTTCTTGTGGGCATCAGTTAGGGAAAAAAACAGGAAAAATGGGTTTTCCTGAGCCATAGGGCTATAATTTGCTTTATGTAATTGTTTTCACATTCTCCTTAAATTTTTCATCCGAGCAAACTTCATTATGGGATGTACCAATGGCGCTGTAGACAACTTGACCTACAGTACGAGCAGTGAGTGTTTAGACTGAAGGATGTTTGGAGTTTGGGTTTGACTGTTTTGGAGAGGACATGGCCCTGAATTCCTGTGGTATCCCAAGATAAAAGCAGAGATGCGGGCAGGGCGGTGGGAGATGCCCTTAAGCAGGACGAGCCTGAGGCCATCACTGCAGGGGGGGTCAGCCGTGGTGCAATGTGCTGCAGGGGAGCAACCGTACCCGCAGCTCCTTAAAATGTCTTTTAAAGCCTCCTGGCTTCCCTCCCAGCACTGTGAACATTTGGAAGGGGGGAGCAGAGCCTGGCTTGTTTCAGTTCTGCTCCACTCTGCTTCATGAAAATGCGAAGGCTTTGGATGACGCACCATTCTCAGGCGATGGTGCAGGCGAGGGGATGGGGAAACCGGTGAAAATTGGTTTTTCCAGTTATAAATTTGCTCAAAGGGTGTGATTGTGCTGTCCTTCCCTGCAGGGTGGACACCTTTCTCCATCCCTACCATGGTCCACCTGCTTTATGGCTCTTCCCAAAAGTCAGGTTGATTCCCACAGGCAGCCTTTCAGATCTTCACTCGACTGCTCCTGCTCCAGAGATGTGCCAGACCCTGCCCGCATAGCCCATCTTCAGGCAAGTAGGTTTTTCTTGCACAATGACCTCTTTCCACAGAGTGTTCCCTGTGCCCTTGCACGGCCTCTTGTTTTATTTGCAGAGTCAGAGATGACCCCTGTCACAAAGCAGCCTTTGGCAGCCCCATCAGTCCCCAGCTGGATGCTCCTGGGAGCACAAAGCACTTTCCCCATGTTTCGGACCCTGTCCAAAGTGTCCCCTCTATTTACAACCTGCCTTTTGCAGTGCTTCACCCAACAGCGCAGGGGGCCGGCAAGGGACTCGTCTGGCTTTTAATAACAGCATCGGTTGCAATAAATAAAGGGAGACAATTATTTTGGTCTTAGTCACCTAATAGCAATGTTTTTGCTTAAAGACGTGATTCAGCTCTTGCAGGTGATTCTTCACCTTAAGTTCTCTGTGAGGCTTGGGTGATGATGGCAGAGAAGGCTTTGTGAGACTCACACACTGTTTCATTTCGGTTCTGATATTTAACATCCCTTTGAGTGTTAAACGTAAGCAGAAAACTTAAAAAAGAGCCAAAAAATGGGAGCACTGACACAGTAGACAGAGAGATGAGCCGCTCCTGGTACACAAACGAGGGTTTCTTTTCTTCCTATTTAATGGCTCAGTTGACTAGGTTCAAAACATGTTGTGATAGCCAAATTCCTGGCATTCTTTTTTTTTTTTTTTTTTTTCTTCTTTGCATGCATCAGTCATGGAGTTAGAGAGCTCTATCTTTTTGCATGGGTATATTTGATTATTACTTCTTAAGTTTAATGACAGCTTTGACAACTAACTACTGCTCTGTCAAGTGCTGCCTTCAGCCACAGAAATACTGAGCTAAATATAAGCTGAGAGTGAGAGCATGAGTTTGTGAACAACGTTGAGCTGCAAGGCCATGGGGCTCCAGCCTTGGGCTGAGGTGGTTCACGGGAGGTCATCTCCCCATCAAGATGTCACCTGGACAGAAAATTTGCCTATTTTGCAGTGGATCAGACGTTTTCCCCTTGTTATTGTTTTTCAGCGTGCTCTGCAGGTTGCCTTGTTTTGCCCTTTCCTTCCCTGAAGTTAGGTGCGGGCTGCATCTGCGCCTGGCAAATCTGGATTCCACGTGAAATTCATTGGATGTACTCAACATCCAAAGGATTGGAGTCTTGAATTGAGCTCTGCTTTGATTAAATTCAGTCCACGCTTTGACAATATTTGCAACTGAGAGCAGATCAGGCGTTGCTCTGCTGGATTCCACAGCCACTCTGTAGCTGCAGCGATGCTGGGCAGCATGTTGGGACAGTTCTTCTGGTGAGCTCCTTGCCCTGGGCTTGATGGGGATGTGTGATGCATCCCAAAATGCAAAGCTTGCTCAAGGTTGTGGAGGGAAACAGGAGCAGAGTGCAAGTCCTGGGACTTGTGTGATGCCCCTGCCCATCCCCTCCAAGTCCCACAGTGCTGGATGGATTCAGCTGCATGGACCTGGAGGTGCCCCAGGGGTTGGAGGGCTCTGCAGACCCCAGCCATGGCCAAGGCACCCACCAGTGAGGCCATCTCCCATCGCGCTCCTGGCAGGAGGTTATCAGGGGGCTTGATCAGGACAAGGCCACCCTCCAACACGCATCCTCCCTTGGCTGTGGAGCACTGTGGCATGCTGGACTTGGGTAATGTGTTCCTCAGAAGATGACTTTCTCTCCCTCTTGCCTGACTCATCCCACCGTTGCCTCCCACAGATTTATATATTGCTCTCTCAGACACAGAAACGGCAGAAATGAGTCTCTGCTGCCCTGTGCCAGGTCCCTTCTTGGCTGTGATCTCTGGAGCTGGGGGGCTGTGCAAAGATTAAAGACGACGTGAAATTGTGGCACCTGGGAAGAAAAAGTCTTTATCACAAGGTAATGCTGGCTGTGACCCAAAAGACCTAAAAGAGCTTCCAAAGAGGGGTGAATTTTACCATTACTGATCTTGGAAGAGGGGAAGGGCAGCATCTCCGGTCGGTGCTCAGAGGAGCAAGTGGAAAGGAGAGAGTGAGAAGAGAGCCCCCAAATTACCCAAAAGCTGGAGAAAATGCCTCGGGGAGGAGAAAGAGCACTCAGCTTTTTTTATGAAGAAAAAGAAAAGGTGTTTTGTGTTGCACTCTATTTTTATGCGGAGGAAACACAGGATACAAACAGGCTCTTGATCTCATGGGAATAGGCAGAATTCGCTGCGGCTGGAAACTGCAGTCAGACAAGTGAATCCTCATTAGGAGGAGGGGATGCGGCTGACTAACGAGCGAGGTGGCATGTGGGGAAGCCATGGCAAAGAATTACCAAGGGCTGGACATGTGGTGATCTCGGCATCCCCAAACGTGTCCCTGGAAGTCAGATGGTCCCAGGGCTGTGAAGTCACCACCTCCATGGCCCGGGCAAGGGACAAGGGGGTTGGATCAGCTCCTCTGGGCTCTGGCCAGTGAGGTGTCCTCTGCCAGGGAGAGTGTGAAAGGGTCTTGCCCAGCACCATGAGGGAGTAGAAATCCAACACGGATCCTGGCCTGAAGGTCCACCTTCCCCAAAGGCACCCAGTCCCAAGTACATCCAATGGTCTGGGCTCTGACCTTGGGTTTAGAGACAAACTCAGAGTGTGCTCTGCTGAGTGGCTGAGGTAGAACCAGCAAGCTCAGCCCCGGGGGCTGACCCTGCTCCTGTGACTGTCGGTGTCAGAGCGTAAATAAACCCCCACCCCGGTCGTTCTGGTTTCAATGCACACTACCTCCCGAAATTCTGGAGTTAAATAATAGCAGGGCAAGGAAAAAAGGACTGATGGGGAAGGAAGGGAAGTATTTTGCTTTTTATTCAGTTAACTACAGGTTGTAAAGGGGTTTGTTACAGAGGATGGTCTTGCACCCGTTCAGCAGGAGCTGAAGCAAAGCTGCAAATTCTGCAGAGAAGGATCTGATCCATGCTGGAGCTGGGAGTCGCAGCCAGAACAAGAGCTTTCATTTCTCAGGTAGGATCCCACCAAGTGCCATCGCTGGGACAGCTTGTCCCTGGGCCCCGTGGCCAAGTCTCTGCCTCAGCATCCCTCTTGCTCCACGGTGGGACTGAGGAGGCACCAGCGCCCTTCCAGACACTGCTCCGTGGCCGGCGGGGTGGGACTGGGCCAACCTCACCGTTGGAGCGGCAGCATTTGCATGGGGATGTTCTCTTCTTCTGGCACTTTCTCTTTCATTTTCCATTTCTCTTTTCTCACCGTCCCCACCCCCCTGTAACTGTTTTAAATAATTCCTCCTCCACTCCTGTGTTATCACCTCGCATGTCAATACGCTGCTGTGCCACCCACCTCTCTCCTCGCAGAGCTGCACGTTCCCATTTCGCACTCGATAATGCGAGGCAATTAGTGAATGGAGAATAACTTCCCTGCTTAAAAGCATGACGGGTCGGGAAGCATCACACGGATGGATCGCACGGGGAGTATTAATTGCTTTTCTCTCAAATGACTCCTCGTGTAGGAGAGCCCATATGGAGAGGGAGGAGGAGGAAGAGATGCTGCGGGAGAAACAAAGTCTTCGGTCCCAGCGAGAAGCGTTGAGCCCAGCCCATGTGAGTGGGCACGTCCCTCTGGAGCTGGAGGCTGGGGTGCAGCGAAGGCTGCGGCAGCAAACGGGCACCGTGTGCCGATGCATCATGAGAGGTGTGGGGCCAGGGGCTGCCTGGAGCTGTTGGAGAGAAAGCATCGCTCTGGAAGCAGCAAGCTCCTGGCCCTGATGGCATCACCCTTCCCTCCGCCGAGGGGGCTTTGGAGTTTTGGGTGGCTGAGGCAGCAGAGGAGCGTTGCACAGGGGCTGGCTGGATGCTGTGTTTGTGGGAGTAATCAATAATAGTGTAATAAATGGTTACAGTCAATGGTTCTGGTTGGGGATATCTGCTCACCCGCGCAGCCCCAGGATCCCAGCGATCAGCACTGAGCTGAAGGCCCCAACGTAACCGCCTGGTCGCTGGAAGGGGAATTAGAAAAAAAGAAGCCAAAGAGGAGAGGAGCTTGCCAGAGCTGGGGCGGAACTCCTCCCCGGGGGCTCTGCTTGGGCCACCCTGGTCCTACCCATGGCCCTGGGCCAGCATGGGCCATGGGTGCTCTGTGCAGCAGCTGGCAACTGGCCCTCTGAGGTGGGGGACAAAGCTTTGGGGTGTTTTGGGCTTGGCCACATGGCTACAGGTGGCACCTCCTGACTCCTGGCATGGGGCTGAACTTCGACGGGAGAGAAGGCACCTTGGAGTCCATCCGTTAACTCTTTCCCGGAGGTGGCCGGCTCGCTTCCAGGCTGCCCCTGCTGTCCCTGGGGCGGGGACGATCCCGCAGCGGGGAGGTGTTATTGCAGCAGGGCCCCCTGGAAGATCAACGTGCCCAGCCCCGGCCGCGCAGCACGGCACAGGAATTCTCCAGCAGGCCGGGGCTTGGCGGCTTTCCGCACAGCCAGCCCCGAGGCGCGGCAGCTCAACACAAATATTTGTCTGGCTAGTGGAAAAGAAAAGAATTTTAAAAGGAAAAAAAAAGGGAAAAAAAGAAGGGGGAAAAAAAGGAGGGGAAAGGGGAAAAAAAGAAAAAGGAAAGAGGGAAAGAAGAAAGGGAATAGAGGGAAAGGAAGAAGGGAAACGGGAAGAAGGGAAAAGGGGATAAGGAAGAGGGAAGAAGGGGAAAAGGGGAGAAGGAAGAAGGGGAAAAGAGAAGGAGGAGGAAGGGAAGAAGGAAGAAGGAAGGAAGAAGGGAAGAAGGAAGAAAGGAGGAAGGGAAGAAGGAAGAAAGGAGGAAAAACGGAAGAAAGAAGGAAAAAAAGGAAGAAATAAAGGAAAAAAGGAAGATAATAAAAGCAAAAAAAAAAAAAAGGGTAAAAATGAGAAAAAATAAAAAAGGAAATAAAGGAAAACAGAAAAGGAGGGAAAAAGGGAGTGTGTGAAAAAGGAAGCGGAGCCCCCCGGGGAGCGTGCGGGCAGAGGCCGGGCCGATGGGGCGGACCCGGGGGGTTCCCGGAGCGGTGCCCGAGCCCGGGGGGTGCGGGGCCGGTGCGAGGTACCGGCGTGTCCGGCAGGGGGCGCCGCGGCGCAGCGGCGGGACCGGGGCGGGAGCGGGGGGGGCCGGTGGCGGCGGCGGCGGGAGGAGGAGGAGGAGGAGGAAGGAGGTGGCGGCTCCCGCCCCGCCGCTCCTCGCCAGGGGCTTCCTCGGCGAGGGGCAGGGGGAGGAGGCGAGCGGGGCGGTGGCGTCTCTCCGCCGGTGCGCATAAGGCAGGACCCCACCCACCCTCCCCGTTCCCGCCCCGGTGCATCGCTCCCCGCCCCGCAACTTGCCGGTACCTGTTGCTGCCCGCACCCCGCCGGGCTCCCCCGCGGCGGCCGCCTCGCCCCCGGCATGCAGAGCTCCCGGGCGGCCCGCGGGCTGCTGCGGCGGCGGCTGCGGCGGGGCG
>JAVSBS010005568.1:45295-59723 GCA_033124195.1 Coracias cyanogaster | reverse complement strand
GTCCAGCCGGTTTCTTGCGCGCTCCTCTTACCTGAGAGGCTGGCGTCGGGCGGATGCTCCCCGGGGCAGCCGAGGGGGCGGCCCAGGCTGGAGGGTTTCGCGGTGCCCTCAGTAAAAATAGTGTCGTCACTGGGAGCCACGGCCTTGTGGCAGTGAGTGGAGACAGCCCCGAGCCGGGCGGGAGCCTGCTGCCGCTGCCCCGCTCCCCGGCCGGGCGGCCGTCTCCGGCCGAGGGCAGCCGCCGGGACCCCGGCGCCAGCAGCGCCCGGGGCAGGCACGAGGGCGGAGGAGCCGCCTGGCCGTCAGGGCCCCTCTCGCAGGTGCCGGCGTTGCTTCATCTTGTCTCGTCTCCTGGCAGCCTCCCGTGGCTGCTGGGTTTGCCTTACCTCACCGGTTGGTGAGGCTCCCGGATGGCGGCAGTGCCAGGAGCTGTACGAGCCTGTGGGGAACTGAGGCCTAGTAGGAGACGCTGGAAGTGAGGCGTCCTCCCTCTGCTGGGTTTTTGCTTCCCCCGTCTCTATTTACCTTAACTAGCACCCGATCTCGACTATACTAGTACTGGACTGAATTGCATTTTGTGTCCATGCACTCTATACCTGCTTGAAATAGACAAGGAGCGTTGCTGTTCGAATGGTAAAGCTAGTTAGGATGTTAAACCTGCTTCTGATAAAAGGTGATGAAGTGTGTGCGCACTAAATCACACCAATATTTGATTCTTGATATTGGAAGAAACTGTTTCTTAAATTATTTCACTTCTTGCACCAGCTGAATAGTAAACTTTTCTTCCGTCGCCTTTGAGATGATAGCACCATTTTCTCAGATTGCAGTGGCAGCATCACCTTTTAGGAAAAGTCTCACATATGTAGCCATTTTGATGGATGTGCTGGATATATTTCCTGCATGAAGTCACATTCCAAGCTTAAGATGCGGAAATTAGAGTGAACGGTAGTTAATCTTTAAGGCAGACGCTTTGGATGGTTAGATTTCAAGTGGATATTTGCAGCCCTGCTAAATCAGGAAGAATGAAGTTTAAAAATATTTTTGTTTTCAAGGCTATCTAGGAGATAATTCAGTGTTGCAGTGCTGTAAAATTGTCTGCATTTGAAATTTTGGACTCGGACTGTCTTGAGAGAGAACCGATCATTTAGTTCATGGGCTATGAAAAACTTAGGAAGCGGAAGGAAGCCTGTTGTGGAGAGAAACTTACAAGCAAGGTCCTGCGGCTTTAAAGTAACAACTTAAAGCACTGCAGGTTTGTTTGTTTTGGTTTCTTGTTTCCTTTTTGATGCTGGAAGAAAGTATATATTAAGAACTCCTCCTCTTTAATTTCAAAACATGAAGATATGATATTTATAAACATCTACCGTGTGGGTAGGTGACTTATTAAAACATACTCAGAGATTTTCACTGTAAGGGTAGAGATACTACCTTTTTCCTATACTCAACATACCAGTTAATCACTGGAGTAAAAAAAAAATCTGAGAACAAATGAAGGAATTTTAGCCAACTAAAAACTCTTTTTTTTGATTGATTTGTCACAGTGTCTTCCAAGGTCTGCAAGAATTAGACAAATAGAATCTCATCCCCACTGTAGAAATTTGTTTCCAAAGAAGAAAAAAAATATCGTATTTTAGAGTTAATCTGAAGACCTGTGAATGTTTGAGAAACCTAAATGAAAAACAGAGTACAAGAAGTCAGTTGGTCACTTTACTGTGACGTGTGGCATCTTCTGAATTGTAAGATACAACCATATAGCCCACCCATACCTACCTTTATTTTGTACAACAGAGTTAAGCTTTCTTGCGCAGAACATAGCCAATCTAGTATATTTGTCCACAGAGGCAATTTGATGAAGCAATTTGTTCATGCATGCAAAAAAACCCCCATATTTAATAAACCTAGTACAGTATCATGTATTTACACTAGCCTGCCTTCAGTTGTATCACCATTAATTCCTTGTTGCCTTCTGAAGTTTGACATTGTTCCAGACATCTGTGCTGGATAGATGAGCTTACGTTACCTTGGAAAGTCTCCTGGGAAGAGTCAAGCTGCAATAACTACTTCTATACCTCCAGGGGATTTAAAAAAAATTCTTATTGTTTGGGCCTTATAAAAAATTTCCTCCCCATTCATGAGAAGTAGTGCTTAGAAATGATAGGGGGCTATGAGTTCTCTTGTGCAGGTTAATACTATGGATAGTCATAGCAGTTAACTGACTAAGTTCTAGAACGTGGTTTAGCTGTGTTCCATGTGCTTTGCAACAGAGATGAAAATAACTGATCAAAGTGGTGATAAGAGCAGCCTTTAGAGCATTGATTTGCTCTGTTTGTCACCATTTCATCTCCCCCTACCCCCCAGCTCCCTGGCACATAGGAAGGAACTCAGCTCTGGAGTGAAGTACAACATCATTACCTGTTTAGTTGTTAGTAAGTACTAAAAGGATTCTTCCTGTCAGGTTAGTTTAAAAAGCTGAAGAGAAGCAATGCTATTAAAATTAGTTGCTTCTCCGGTGAAGATAATCCTGTGTGTTTGTCTCTGGCATGTGAAACAACTGTGATTCAGTTGTGATTTCTGTAGCTAGAAAATACACTGTGTGTTTCAAATGCCATTATTCCCTGTTGGGCAAACAGAACACAGGCTTATGTAAGGGAATTTGTTATAAAATTTTAAACAAGGTATTAAAAAGAGGAATTTGTAAGCAAATCCTTTGAACAATCATGTTAAAACCCAACTGCGTGTTGTTAATCTTGTGATTATAGTGACTTCTTGCTGTTGATTATAGGTGACAAAATAAGTAGACTATTTGCATTATCTGGCATTTGGGAGTTTGCATTCAAGCCTTTTTTGTTTTAATCTGCTTGGAGTGATTTATAACAGAGTTATTGCTGTTTTATTTAATAGCTGGGTCTGTGCAGGACCAGATTAATTACTTTACAATGTCACAGAAGTACATGTAAAGCTTGTAGATTACATCCTTGATGAAATCTTTGGGAGGGTTTTGAATTAGGTACTGTGAAGTGTTGATGGACCAGTCTTCAGTTCACTTTAATCTCCTGTTGTCAGTGTATAAAATTTACAAAATGAATGATTCTTCGAAAGCTGGAAGGCAGAAATATCACAGGTAAACTTAATTATAAAATAAATGAGAACTTGTGGTGGGAAAATGTATAGCATTCTGTCCTGTAGAGGCCCTTCTTCTGTACCCTTTTTGTCCTCATCTGAGAGCAGATCCAAAAAAGGAGCTGTCTTTGCAGCAGTGAACTTCTAGTACTTGCCCTGACTGAAATTCAGAACTCTGTGCTAGGTATGTGGGCTGCACATGAAGCTCATGGAGATGAGTAGGACTTCAGAAGTGGAGCAGCAGACAGCTTGCGAACAGAGCATTTAATGTACAGCTAGTCATTGAGGATACTCCAAAACCGGGAATGGATCTTGCATATTTTAGCCAGTGATGGTTTAATGTAAAACATAGAAACAGCTGTGAACTTGAGTTGTTGGCCTGCTTCTGAAGTGAGTGTGCTGGCTGCTAGCTGCTTTGCTTCCGGACCCAGGGGTCCTGGATTACTCACTACTGTCATGCATGGTTTCAGGATTCAAAGGTAATGCTAGTCAGAGGATCATAGAAAGCCTGTTAAATATGGCCAGTGTTTCTGTTCGGATTCTGTACAGTGCTTCATTCATTTCATCATCTCTGGGGTAGCACAGATTTTAAATGACATAGTACAGATAGATTTGGGGTTTTTTAGCTTGTGGATGTGCATCTGATGTAGGTGCTGTGATATCATGAGGTGTTGTCTTGCACTGGTTTCTAAGATACTTAGGCATTTCTTTAATGATTATGTGGAGTTTATTGTTACATGTTCTACTTTACCCGTAGTGAAGTGGATGTTATTAGCCATGGTTGTGGCACAGCCACCTTTCCACACTGGGTGTTTTTTCCCCTGTGCCTAGCAGTAAGGGGTTTACCTGACAGTGCTTTCAGCCTTTTAATGTGTCCTGCGTCTTTAACTCCTATGTGAAGCTCAGCTGTTTACACTTCTAGTAAATCTCTTCAGCATCTCTTTATGAATATTTTATTTTTACACATTTGTTTAAAACCATTCCTTCGTTTGGGAAAGGTCTTCTCCCTCTCCACGTACTGGAGTTGTGAGATTTTGAGGTTGTAAGGGTTTCCAAATAATGTCCTAGCTGCTTCTGTCTGATTTTTTTTTTTTTTTTTTTCTCATTTGACTTGTTACCCTTGTTTATTCTCCTTCCATTTATTTTGTTTCTTATTTCTACTTTCCCATATGGTATTTTGTTGATAAAATTCTTGGCTTGATGTTGAGTAAATTGCCTTTTCCCTATGCTGACTCTTGCCTTCCTGTCATAGCTATTTTGAATTTAAGTGCTTATTAGCATCGCTACCTAAGGATGAAGTAAAATGAAATGTGGTGAGCTAGTGTACTAGCGTCCTGTTGCCAGAGTGGGGGTGTTCTGTTTGTTCTACAATCCCCTTCCTACATCTCCCATTTTTGAATGTTCCATACTTTTTCCATGGCACTCAACAGACTCCCATATGCATTGCTGTAACAGCTCTGTCCTTGTCTCTGCAATGGAATGATTCAGGGAACTGAACTGGAAAAAAGTAATTTTTTTTTTTTTTTTTACTCAAGGTTAGTTTTCACCCAGTTTCAGTTGTGTTACCAGGAGTCTGGGTAGCCACAGGAGCCGCACTGAAAGGGAGAGAATCTGGAAGGCATGGCTGAAGGCAGGGGAAGCAGCAGCATCTCATCATCAGTTCACAGCCTCTCAGAACTGCATCCTTACAGTAGCACAACAGTGTGATGTGGGCTGAGGATTTGTTTTCTTGATAGTATCCTGGTTAGATACAATACTTCATTCCCTACAAAACTTTTCACTGTGACGCGATCATGATTCACCTATATCCTTAAAAACTAGCTATTCAGTATGAAGAAATGGGTTATCATGTTTCTTTCCAGGTGAGTAGAAGTTAAATGAAAATGTAGAAGCCTGCTGCCCAAGCAGTTTCAGTTCCTGTTTCTTCAGTTCTTGTGAAATAACAATCAAACGGTTCAAAAAAGGGCAAGTTGGTGCATGTACAACCCTTTGGGAGCACCTCACAAGACAAGCAGTCTACACGAGTGACATAATTGAAATGGAGAGGGAGAAGTAAACAAAATGTAACTTCTTAAATAGTGCAAATGAATGAAGAGGAAGGGAAGTGTACTTGTGAAGCAGGAGAGCTTGGACTTTTTCATCTTCTAGTCAGACAGCACTGCGAGAGAGTGAGCTGGGGAATGACAGTGACAGGCATGTGTATTTTCAGGGTTGGAATGAGAATATGCCTGATAAATTGGGACAAATGGATGAGAAAATAGCATATGAACTTGTAATGTATTCCCTTACTTTTTTGTAAGTAGGTTTATTTGTGTATGATTACTCTGCTTTTGTTAAAACCAACTCTTAAGCCAGCTTAACTATCTGTCTGGTTTTTGGCTTCTTCGACTGGACCACCCATGAGTAAGGAATTTGGACGTAAGTTTATTGAAAAATCCAGTATTAGTTATTTCCATATATGTATATTCAATAAAGGTATGTAGCTTTGTTCTAGGAGCTGAGAGCTGCAGTTATATTGTGTTTTGGATATCCAGTAAGGCATTTAGAAATCTAAACTTTGTTTCCATAGCACAGGTGTTTTGTTGGTGGTGGTTTTCATTGTGGGTTGTGTTTTTTTTTTTTTTTTTTAGTTTCAACCAGGGTGACTGAATGTTCTACCTGGGTTTAAACTGGTCTCAAAGAGTCAAAGTGTGGTATAACCAAATGGGAATATTCCTTCAGTCTGTATGCTTACATTGTTTGTGGTTTTTTTCCTCAGCTGAGGATAATCTTTATCTTTTATTTTAGTTAGTAAAGATAGTTGAAAATTTTAGGGATCTAAATTTTGTGAACTAAAATCAGTCTTAGATACTGAAGAATCTAACACCACCAAACTAAGGTGTATGTAGGGTGTTTAATGGATAGTTTTTTTAATGGAGGACCTTGGCTCTAACCTAACTGAAATAATGGTCATAGTAAAAACTAAAAATACCTGCCTTAACTGGCATAGTACATTCTGTTGTTGGTGTACATCAACTAAAGTGACCGTGTGCTTAATCAGCACATTGTGAGTGGTGTCACTTAATGTTTCTCTGTGTTAGCAATTATGTAGAGTAGTTACATCTATATTCTGCAGAAAAACTACTTAAGTTTTTTAGATGCTTAGCAGAACTGTAACACTATGAATATTCTAAGTATATAACTTTTCTTTAAGTACAGATGTTTCTTCTTTGATGTTGATTATTGAATCCCCCCACTTTGAGATCCAAAATTAACAAAGAAGCGTATAGCATGTAGCTAATGGAAACCATGTATCATTGAGACTATTAATGTTATCTAAAGGAAATCATTGGGGTTTTTTGTTGTTGTAGAACTGCCATCTGTTAAAGCAATAGCTTTATTGCCTGAATACCATGAAATGTATTTCAGTGTGAATAGTTTATGGATTTTGAGCTATGAAACTAGTGTTTAAAAAGCATGTTTCATGTGATTAGGCAGTGCATTTAAGCTTTTTCTCATGAAATAATTTGATCATGTTTATAAAGACTTAGTTGCAAGACTTACAAGTCACAGGGGTTTCAGATTTTTCTTTTTTTCTTTCATTTAAAATATATTCCAGTGAAATGTCAGCAGTGAGCTCTGGTTCCTGTTCAGCAGGTTCTCTGCTCTGGTTTCACCAACAGCTGTGAGTAGTTCCACCTCTCCTCTAGCAGGCTGGTGGAAACCACCTGGAAAGCTGAGTGTTGGTTGTGGGATGTGAGCTCCTGTTGGGGTGTAGGAATAGGCCCTTGCATTTTGGGCTGCTTTGTATCTTTGCAGGATCTTTAGCTGCTGGGCAGGTACCAGAGAGCTTTGACAGGTGGCCACTGAGGAAGTGAATAAGGACAGCAGGGCCTACGTATGAAGGAAGGAAAAGGTGTTATTCCCAGTTCAGGCAGTTGCAGTTGGGTAGCCTAACTTACTGGTGAGGACTACTTCTTGCTGTCTTGCGGACTTGGTGCATGGAGTAAATAGTGTCAGTTAGAGGAGTTGCTACGCAATTGCAATTTTGAATGAAAAATTTCCTCCTATGTTATCAGTGTGAGAGCTTTTAAAAACATGAGTTGTGTTTGGCATTTCAGAAGTTTTGGGTGGTGTTAGTATGGTTGGCTCACCTCTCGTTTCATCTGTTGTCTGTTCTCCATGAACCAACGTATATCACAGTGATGGATTTGCAGAAGGTGGTCATTGTATTGTTTAAAGAGGTGATAGATGTGTTTTGTATTCGCTTCTCAATTTTAAACAAGCAATGACTCTGGCAGTATTTTTAGTGTCTTTTCACTGTAAATTAGTACTTGAAAACCATCTTTGGAAGAGTAATAATAATTGCGTCAAATTTAAAGATGATAAATGTTATGTCACTGTGTTTTGACCTCTGGAGTTTATTACCAAGGTGAAAGGCATCCTCACTGTGAAAACAGTCTTCAAGCAGCAAAATCTAATTCTTGCTTATGTTTACAAACAGCACAAAAGATTCATTTTGCATCTGTGGCATTTTTTTGCATCCTTGGCATTTTGTATGGTCAAAATGCCAAATTACTCTAAAATGTGAATGTATCATGCAGCCTTCAAAGACAAAAACAAGTTAAAAAAATAAAAACTTCCACATATGAACAGAAAATGCCACTCTTTGCCTTTCCTCTGCAAAAGAAACCACAAATCCATAAATTAATAAATCTTCCATGCTTCCTATGGTAGAACATTTGTTACCTCTTCAGTTTGCTTGCTTTTATTATGAAAACAAGCTACAGCAGGCAAAGCTGCTGGCAGTGGTAATGATAGGACTTTTTCCCTTTCTACTCTTTACTCAAACTAAAAAATAAGACACACACAAATTCCGAAACACTTCCAGTCAGTGCTTCTGACCATTCAGACAAGACGAATGGGTTGTACAGTTCCTGAATCAACATATATCATCTAAACATTTCAGCTTAGATGTCACTAATCTAGGATAAATGTCTGCGATAGAGGATAAAGGGTGTTGTATTACTGCTTTTTTTCTGGGGATTTTGAAACAAGCATTTTTGGCCCGTAGGAGTCATCTATTAGTGCATAGAGTCAACAGTCTTCAGTATGTAAGCATATTAGTGAAGCACACTGCAGAACTTGAAGTAGAAATATTTAGGCTATTGAAAAGACTAAAATTCTTATAGAGGCTCTTCAAAGTAGCACTTCAGAAAAGAGTTCTTGGCTTCTTGGCAGTGATGGAATGATCTCTACAGCAAGAAATTAGAAGATTCCTTAAAACTGCCATGCATTCTTCCCCCAGAATTTGTCACAACTGTATAAACCCTCTGGATCCAGCTGAAGAGTTTAGGTGCAGTTTTGTCACAACAGTTTAATTTTCAGTGTTGTTGTGTTATGATTTCTTGCCGTGGTGTGGAGGTTGTATGGGAGATGTCATAGAACTTGCAAGAAGTGTCAATATTGGTGTCCTAGGGCTGGCTAAAAAAATCACTAAGCCAGTGGTGTGCAGCATGTATCTGTCAGCTGTTTCGCCCTTCCTCACAATGCTCATTTTGACAGTCTTAGAAATATTTGCAGTTCCTACCTCCTCTTATCTCTCACCTCAGTTTGATAATTGATTTTTTTTTTTTTTTCTCTTGACCTGCCTGAAATTGCTTTTTCAGATCTCTTTTTATCTTTAGCTTAATTACAGCTAATACTGAGTTAAAACACCAAAGTCCCAAGCCTTATGCTTTACAAAGGAGTACTAAGGAGAGGAGGGCAAAGCTGTGGGGACCCTTAGCTGCTCTGGAGGATGACTGTGGTTTGGTGTTACGAATAACTGCTGGTACTGGAATGGCACGGGGTGACTGCTTTAAGCAGGGGAGTGGAAGCAGATTGCTGAGGATTGGTTTTGCGTATCCAACCCATTGTTTAGTGCACTAGGAGAGTATACTGAAAAACTTTGCAAAGCTGCTTTGTGATTATTTTATCTGTTAGTAATGTTATGGCAATGATGCTGTAAGAATGACAACAGTACTGTGAACACAAGCGATTTGTTAGTTTCGTAAATATTTTGCAGTGGGCTTTGAAACCATTTCCAAGCTTTGCTGCTGTCTGTTGAGAGCTATTTCTAATCTTTCTAATATTCTCTAAAGAAATTACAGGGAATGTTTGTATTTTAACAGAGTTAGTAGATTGTATGCTTTCATGCTGAACTTAAATGCTAGTTGAAAAATTCTTACATACCCTAAAGAAGGGCTTGTGAAATATAAGTAGCTCTGTGCACAAGGACATTTGCAGTATTTAAAGTATATAGATTTCTCAGAATAAATCTATCATAGGAAATTTTCTAATGTTAAAGATTAAGAGGTATTGGAAAAGTGTTTTATGTCAAACCAGCTCTAGAACTTTAAGGATTTGGAGGAGGAAATAAGAAAATAAATTGAAAAGCAAGATGAGTTTTCCAGTCAGACACATGACTTGATTCTCTGAAGGCCTTGGCAGGTTTGACCAGGTAATAGGCAGAGACGCTTTGTGTTTGTGGGATGAAAAAGTTGTGCAGGGCTTGCCTCTTATTGTGTAAAAGTTTATTCAATTGTTTGTATTCAAAGCTGCTGGTGAACTTTGAGGTGGCCCTCACAGGCACCAATAAATCTAGGTGCTGCACCTGCTTGCCTCCAACAAAATGTTGTGTAGCCTAAGAAAGGATTCATTTAGCTGAGGAAAAAAAAGCTTTGGGGACTTGGCAGGTATCTTTCCTCCCATCTTATTGATGGAATATGAGAGGTTCATAGTTGGGAATAGAGGCTGTGCTCCTATAGCCCTTTTAGCTAGCTTGTCAGAATGTAATGAATGTACGTGTTTAGCTTTTTTCTATTTAGATGGAACTACTCTTGCATGCTTCCCAAAATCTATAGATAAATTAATGCAAAATAAACATATGCAGGCAGCAGTTAGAACACTCCTGCTGATGTGCCATTTTCAACGCTGCCCCTAGGTCTATGGTACTGGCCAGCATACATCTATGTAGTTAAACAAGTGGTTGGTGCTTCTGAAGAGTAGTGGGCTGATGCTGCTTTTATCAGACAGAGCCATTTGTCTGGCTCAAGTAGTTTAATGCACATCTTTTAATAGTGAGTTTAGGTGTGTTTAGCGATGTATTTCATTTTACAAAACATCTAAACATAAGAAAACTTCCTTCCCAAAGCAGTGCTGGAATAGTGAAATGTTCATAACTTAAGCATGTGAATGAGAAAGTTAATTATTCAGTTCTTCTGCTGATGTTCATTGATCATAACTAGAGATTGAATTACAATGTAATTACTGTATTTCTTTTTTCAGGATATAAGGGACAGTTTTATGTGATAGAATGGATGAACAGTCACAAGGCATGCAGGGGCCTACTGCTCCACCATTTCAGCCACAGGTACTTTTTTTTTAATAGTTATGTTATATATAACATATAACAAGGTATATACATATATATAGTGGATGCTATAATTTCATCACTCAAGAGTGGATGCTATTGTAAGCAATTTAATCTTTGGATGTATGTTGATGGCCTGAAAGGATAAAGATTATCTGATAGGAGATAATACTCGGATATTGCTTTTTAATGTTTTTAGGAGGTAATTCTTTGAAGGGAGTGCAAGAAGAATACCCTAAAAATATACCAGAATATTATTTATTCCAGAATAAAAAGCTGGACAGTTCTTTACAAAGCTGGACCCTATATCTTGTTTGTGATAAGGCAATGTATACCCTTTATTTTACAAAAAGTAAGGTGAATTCTAGCTTCTGAAATTTAGTCAAT
The DNA here is from genome assembly GCA_033124195.1 of Coracias cyanogaster. Taxonomy (NCBI): domain Eukaryota; kingdom Metazoa; phylum Chordata; class Aves; order Coraciiformes; family Coraciidae; genus Coracias; species Coracias cyanogaster. Next base: position 48,823 of record JAVSBS010005568.1, on the reverse strand, counting down.
TTGCAATATCCAACTTTTCTTGTTTTTTTTTAATTATAGCATTGTGATGACGAAAAAAATCTGGATTTAATGGCTTTTATACCACTCCAAAACAGTTAGGAATTTAAGACCAATCTAAAGCTATGCACAGAGATGTTTTGAGAAAATACATTTGTAATTTTGAAACAAGAAAGGGAATACTTAAAATGCATATTAATAATATAATCAAGGGTCTCTATTATTACAGTTGTGGTTTTTTGTCTTTCCCTACTAAAGAGAAAATAGAACAGCTGATTAAGGTTTCTATTTTTTGGGAAAACTTCACTATGTTTTCTGTTTGCTGACTACAAACAGGTTTCATATTTCCTCATCTATCTTCTGAGTCTTTGAATACCTGTTTCTGATTAATAGAACCAACTTTCTGAGGACTGGTTCAATTTTAGGAATATTACTCTAACCTACAAATTTTATGAATTCATACTAGTGAAATATAATTCTGGTTTTACTGTTCCAAGTAATATGGGTCATCTACAGGTATCCAATATCCTCTGTGGTGTACTAAGGACAGACCTAAAAGCAATACTGCTGTAATCAACCAGATGCTTGCAACAAAAGAAGAAACTAATGTTTATTCTCAGCTTTGGTCAACTGTCAAGCATGTTCATAATCTGTGTCTCATTCTTTTTAAAATCAGTGAATGTCTAAACTACACTAAGCATAGTATTTTGTGATTTGATATTTACTGATACAAAAGGTTTTTGGGTTTGTGCATCTAAGCTGAACCTGCATCAGAGTATTGACTGTTTTTTATTTCAAGGGAAGCAAGCATGCTTTGATAGTCACATTGCCAGAGTAATACTATAATAGTCATTCAGTGGTGTTTTTCCTATGAGCCAGATACGTACTTTAATTCTTATGGATTTATCTGCTAATGGAGCATGTGCAATTAGTAATGAAAAGAGGTTACTGTACTAATTGCTGATACAATTAGGAGAAGCAAGAACTGGAACTGCAAATACAGCAGGCTGTGAGCAAGAGGTGCGGTAGTGATTTATGAAGAGTTGTGTGTCGGGTTTTGATAAACCTGTGAATCTTTTAGAAGTCTCTTGGTCATTATACTGTGTAAATATATACTCATATTCATAGCAAATTAAATTATCTTAATCACTGAAAATTGTTGATTAGGAGCTTAAGCCAAATAGTATAATGGCTTGGTCCCAATTAATTTGAAAACCCCACTTCACAAAATCACAAAATGGCTGTGGTTAGAAGGAAACTCAAGGTCATCAGCCCTCCTGCTCAAGAAGGGTCTCCTAGAGCAGGTTTCCCAGGACCATGTTGAGATGGCATTTGAGTATCTCCAAGGAGGGAGACTCCACAACCTCCCTGGGTAACCTTTGCCAGTTCTCAGTCACCCTCACAGTGACAGTGTTTTCTGCTGTTTGAACAAAACCTCCCGTGTTTCAGTCTGTGATCATTGCCTCCTGTCCTGTCACTGGGCACCACTGAAGGGAGTCTGGCTCTGTCTTTTAACCCCCTTTCAGTTATTTGTACACATTGATGAGATCCATCCTGAACCTTATCTAAGCTAGATGTTCCATGTGCTCTCAGCCTTCCCTCATATGAGAGGTGCTTCAGTGTCCTGATCATTAGTGGGCATTTGCTGGATGCTTTCCAGTATGTCTAAGTACAGGTGACTCAGAACTGACACAGTACTCCAGGTGTGGTACTACTAATGTTGAGCAGAGGGGAAGGATCACCTCCCTCCACCTATTTGCAACACTCCTCCTAATGTAGTCCAAGACACTATTCGTTGCCTTCATCACAGGGACACACTGCTGGCCTGTGTTCAACTTGGTGGCCACCAGGACCCTCAAGGTCTAGCCTGTAAAGCTGTTTCCTAGCAGTTTTCTGGTGCCCAGCATGTACTGATGCAGGGCTTTGCACTTTCCTGTGTTGAACTGCAGGGGGTTCCTATCAGCCCATTTCTGCAGCTTGTCGAGGTCCCTGTGGATGGTAGCATGACCCTCTGGCACATCAGCTGTTCCTCCTGGTTTTGCATCATCAGCAAGCTTGCTGAGGGTGCGTGTAGCCCAGTCATCCAGATCATTAATGGAGATTCTGGGCAGGATTGGACCCAGTATTGACCTCTGGGGCACACTGTTAGTTACTGGCCTCCATCTAGACTTGGTGCCGTTAGAAGCTCATTTTCTACTTGGAATTAAGTACCTGAAAGCTCTGTCATAGTCTGTTATCCACCAAGTTAAAACACTGTACTTTGTTACCTGCACTTTCAAAGTGTCCTTGTTATGTATCTAAGTACTCCTGAACCTTTTGCATATTATAAAAAAGATTATGCAAAAAAGCAGGAAAATACAGATTACTAGTCTGATGCAGACTTTAAGTTCTAGAGCTTCCTTAAGACCAGAATGGGAGTGTTTTAGTATCTGAACAGAGAAAAAAATGTGACTCTTTTTCTAGACCTGATTAAACCAAAACCCAAAGGCAGTGTATATCCCTTGCTGTTTGTTTTGGTTTTTTTCCTAAGCTGAAGAACAATAGTTTATCCAGTCTCTTCTTATACAGCAGACATTGTGTATCTCTACTCGGCATTACTGTTCTGCTCTTTGTTTTCTAGTTTGCCTGTGTTCCCCTCAAAACAGGCTCAGAGCTCTGTGTGGTATTCAGTGTGCTCACAGTAGACTTAAGTAATGAAATGTTTTGTTCTCTATTTCATTCAAATGCTTTTCCTAAGCATTTCCTAAAAATATCTAGCTTTCTTTTTGATGATGACTGACTGATCAGTTTTAACTTTTTCAAGGAGTTTTTCCATGGTATTTTGTAGCTCTTTTTCCCGTGTGGTAATACCTAATTTAAAAATCATCATTCTCTGTCTTGAGGGTTGTATTTCCCATTAAACTTCTAATTACTAGCCTTGGGATGCTAGTACTAAGTGCCAGAGTGGAAAACTAGGAGAATCATCCGCAAGGTTTTTTTGCTGGTTGTCCTGCAGGAGCCTGGATGGTAACAAAACTTTATTACTGCATTATACATGTTGAATAGCACAGTTCCCTTTGGGATTTCACTGGGAACTTCTCTGAGAAAGTATTTTTTCTGCTGCTGTTGCTCATCTTATAGCTGGCTATTAATCTGTTTAATGTTCTCTCTCAGCTGGCAAGAGCTTAGTTTTATAGGTTAGGAATCCTCACAGAAGGAACCTAGTTAAACATTTCTTTTTTTAAAATTTGTGGTGTGATTTCTTTAGCAGCAAAGCCCAATTAGGAAAAAAACCTGTCTTACTCTTAACTGCTTGTTAGAATCTCTAAATTACCACAATTCAGCAATTTGTTTGGCTTTGTTTAAGCTGAATCTATGAATAATTAAAAAGTAAATGATTTTTTGGGGGAGTTTTCTTTTTGAAAATCCAGACCAGTTTTTGACTCAATGTAAGGTGCTGGCACACAATAATGGAGCAATACTGAGGATCTTGGGAGAGGACAAGGGTCTCCTGAGAAGGCTTGGTCACTGAAGAAACCAACGTGCTCTGCA
>JAVSBS010005568.1:10295-42795 GCA_033124195.1 Coracias cyanogaster | reverse complement strand
AAACTGACGCACTTTTAATTAAACAAACATCTATAAGTATTTTTTCAGGTAGTAACCATGCTCCGAAAGTGCATAGGTGACATAAAATGTATATGTAATAAAACTTGTAGTAGTTGAAAGGAGTTACTGTTCAAAACATTGAAAATTACCTGAAAGAAATATATATCCAAACTGCTTGAATCTGTAGTTGTTTCTGTCAGATTTAAAGATACAACTGTGTTCGTATTATCAGTTTCATGAGTAATACATCTGTGTGGGACCCTATATAGTTATCCAGTAATATAGTAATTAAATGCATATAGTATGTAGCAATTAAATGAGAGTGCACCATGGTATTAAGTGAATTGCACTGATCAAAATATTTTCTTGAGGACCCTGAATATTTCTAAGAATCATAGCTTAACCAGTAGCAAAACAGCAGTTCTGTCACAGAAGATGGAAGAGCAGAAAGCTGATTAGGTTACTGAGGCCAAGAAAAGTTAAGCTCTTGTAAATGTTAGCATGAGAAGCGAGCTAATTATTTGTTCAGATATTTTGTCTTTGCAGTTAGCACTTTTTAAAATATGTAAACAAAAAGCATCAGTTTAAATGAAAACCTTTTGCTTTTTCATTGTCCCATAAGCAAAAGGCAGCTTGAGCTAAGCCTCTATCCAGTATTATTACCATTCTCCTTTTTGTTTGGAGCTGCTCAGAGATGTTTGTTACAAGATTGTTAGCCTTTAAAAATTCTGTGCTGGATTTACTTTGAAAATTCTAATGTGTTTAGTTTTGAAATTGAAACTAAAATTGTAATTTCAGTTCTGATCTCTTGCAATATGTTTAGCATATTACTTGAGTACTGCCATCAGTTCTGAAATATCTTTTTTTTTTTTTTTTACCTTTATGTATTGCAAAACAACGTGTCAGCTTTTGTAAATTCTCTTCTGGATTTTAATAATTTTTGTTTTTGCTGTGCTAATGCATGCACTGTAAATTGCTCTGTCACATCTTGACTTTCTGTTCCGTTTCTGTGATCTCCTATGCTCTGCAGCACCAGGAGGCAGGGCTAGTATTGGCAGTCAAAAAAAAAAAAAAAAAAAAGACTTGGTTCCCCCTTCTGGGAAAACTGCCGTATATATACTACTTCAAAAGCTGAAATATATTCTGAGAACTTTGATCAACAGTCTTAAAACATTAGGCTAATTCTTCCTTCATTTTCAGTACGTGAAAAACCGAAAAGGTCAAATGTAACTTGAAATGCATGTCAATTAAGGTGGATGTGGAATGCCTGGCTACTGGAAGAAAGTCCAGCCTTTCACTGTTAACTCTGAAATTTTTAGAACTGTGCTTGCATTAAGAATACAGAGGCATTATAGTATGTGTACTCATAGCAGTATTTCAGAAGTCAGTAAGTATAGCTGTATTCTTACGTCAGATTTCCCGATTAGACAGAAGAGTTATTTTCAGCTCATGGAAAGACCTCATGCTGTCCATAGATGGGTGACAGTTTCTATAGCAAAAAAGCTTTCTTTTTTAATTTTTATACTACCATTTAATACATTTCTAAGAATATTGTAGGTAGGAAGTAGGGTTACGGCCCTCGCAAATGGCTGTCCTGATAGCGTTCTGGTTGTCGTAAAGTAGCCAGCATAAGCTGTTGGTTTTCCATTGAATGTTATTGCCTAGCGCACATCAGGAGCGCCTGTGATCTGTAAAATCACTTTCCATACGAAGATTGGATGTATATAGGAAACTATTATCTGAATGGAAAGTGAGATTTGCTTAACCTGTAAGGGAAAAAAGTTCTTCAGTGTATAATGAAATATTACCTGGAGTTCAAAAGCCTCATGGCAGCAATGAGCATTTGGCACAGCCATTTCAGCTGGCACAGTTGACATCTAAAGTGATTCCATTTAGACAGAAGACCATCTTAATTGTTACTTGCTTCTGTGACCTTCCCTAAGTACCTAGAAAGATTTTCATTAAATGAAGTCACAAAATTTGTTTTCATAGATTTTTTTTTTCTTTCTTTCTTTTTTTTTGTGGGAAGTGGCCGCTTTTCAGAGGAGCTCTTATGGATCTGCTCCGTGATGGTGCTTCTTGCTTTTAATTTCAGTCATGGTTTTTTTATTATGCTGCCTTTTTTTTTCTGATGCCTCATTAATGTAAACTCAGTATGGAAAAAAACAGGAGGAATGCTGCTTTCTGTCATGAGGGAAAGTCTCTATTCTCTCTATTTTACATCTGTGCATGGGTACTACTTTCCACATTTCCACATTGAGACGGTGTCTCTAAATGCTGTACTTTGTGTTAAATAACATAACTAAAATCTAGACTTTCTTTTACTTTCGCTTTTCTATCCATTCTCATATCTTAACTACATGCCTTCCTCTTTGATCTTGGAAGCTCTGTTCTCTGGTCAGTGGTTCCCCATGTTTGTCTTTACCCTCAAGGACTGATGTGACTTAGAATTCTTCAGTTATCCTTTCTTTAAGAGTTACTGGATCTCAGGCCATTATTTGTTCCAAAAGGATTGCCTGTTTTGAGTTCTTACAAAGCTTTCCAAGAAGAATGTTTGTTTTCTGCTATTAAAATTTTATTTGGCTGAAATATGTACAATATTGATAAATGTTATGTTAATGTGTACAAAATGTATGCTTATGGAACTAATGTGAGCAGAAGTGGCAGTAAGATGTTGTGGGAGAAAGGACAAGCAGATGGTGACAGAAAGGACTCTTTCTGAATTTGTAGTTGCTTCTGAGTCCAGATGACATGAAGAAGTAGTATTCTTCATTTGCTCTCCAGCAGGATACATAGCGGAATGAAAACTGTTTAATTTGCAGTTTCTTTCTACTAATTTAATCAGAATACACAAAATACTGTGCTGGGTCTTATTGCACCCTTTGTGCTTCACTGTCCTGGGTTGTTTGCCGCCTTGTGATTAGGGAAGCAGTATATATCTATATAATTAGATCCTCTCTTTTTCTGTGGAACTATGAGATGCTGTTGATGCATTACATAAAACTGGAATTAACAAGTCTTCATTACTTCACTTTCATTAATGTCTAAACTATACTTTGAGTCAAACACCAGGGAAGATCAACCACAGAGAAACTATGAACATAGCAGTATAAGCTTGAACAGGTTCTAGATAAGTTTCTTAACATGTACCAAGTCTGTGGTCCAAAGCTCATGCCTGAGGAAGCAGCAGGACCTCGCTATGACTGCCACCTGAGGTAGCCCTTGCAACAGAAGCATCAGCAGCACCCCGAGGTCTGCTGTGGCTCTCTGAGCAGTGAGCGCTACAGTGGTCGCATCCAAGGAGGAAGTAAGCCACTGCTTGATACTGGAATAAACGTTCACAAAACATCCTTGAAGGACAAAAGTTGTAAATATCTGAAGTCAGTGACTTCAAGGCTGTATGAGTTCACTTCATGAGCTATTTTAAAGTCAGCCTAGGCTACTCAGAATTTAAACTGCATATTGCAACAAAATTCCAGGTTCGTTAGGTTTCTGCCATACATTGTTCCACCTTTTCTTCCCTTTCATTCCAGAATTGGAGACCCCTGTGTTAGAGAGTCAGACAATGAATCCTTTTATCTAGCACTTACATTCATTATTCATTGTGCATTGTCAGTGGATTGCTACTTCAGTCCTGAATTAGAGATAATTAATCTTAGGGAAGTACTTGTAATTTCACACTTTATGAAGCTCTGTTGTCTCAGCACAAACAGTGCTGTGGTGGGAGAATACTCTAATGCTCATTGTTGCTATTCGGTGTGGTATTTCTTAATATTTATGTGCATTCAAGTCTTTATTTTGCTTACTTGTCTGTAGGTTTATGTTACAGCAGTTGTGCTTGTGTTCGCTTGTACTTTGGAAGTACTTTTTGGTCTTTTTATTTTACACAGAATTTCAAATAGAAGTAGGTTAAAATGTCATTTAAATGGTGAGGTTAGAAATACTTTTATCCTTTTCAGTACTGAAAAGGAAAACTTGGAAGAGTGATGGACTTGAGAGCAAGAGGAATCAAGTAGATTCCCAGCTTGGCATGTTACTTCAGATGATGAGTTAAATTGGTATCTGGTAATTGATCAGATACTGTCTACACTTAGAAGGTAGGGCCTGATGTTTTCCATCTGGTGGTGAAATGTTCTTGCTATGCACATGGCTTTCTAGGAGCTGTCGTTGCGTGTGTGAGTGTGTATGTAAGAACTTCACTCAGGAAGCTGATTTAACAAATTGCGGCCTTTATTTAGTTTACACATCTGCATAGGGAACGGTTCTTGCTCTGTACCTTAGAACAGTTTAGGAAATATTCTAAAAGCAGCAGTATCTCCTGACAGTACTTAAAACTGGTATTTCTAGAATACTGAAAGAATAAAATACTCATATGACGATACTGGAGAAGTGATTCGGTGCAGTTACCAGAGATCCCTTAGTTGCATAGCACACAGAGGGAAATTTATTGGAATTAAGTATCAACGTGGGCTTCTCCTTCTACTCTTCCTTTGTATGCTATTGATTGCAGTAGGAGATGGAAAACTGAAAGCTAAAGGTGGACTTATTTCACTTAGCATTCATCCCAAGTAGAAAAAGATGCTAAGGGCTTTTAAAATGTTCTCTTAAGTCTCTTCAGCTGTATTTACCTAATGGTTTTCAGCAATTTCACAGTAATTGCTAACTAAGGTATTGTGCTTACCAGAATGAGATTTCTTTATTACACTTTTCATGAAAACTGGCACATCATAAAAATATTTACTATAATTTTCACTTATTGTTAGGTTTTCCACAGAGAACATAATTCTTTTGTAGAATGTTAAATCTGATAATAGTCCTTGAAAATAGAAATCGGGGAAAAATAATTAAAATTTTAAATAAGCATGTATTACACTGGGCAATTTGCTCTCAGTAGAGAAACACACCTCCAACCTGAATTATGCTGTGATCCTGACCCCATAAGTGGAGTCAAGAATTAGAATTTATTGTTAGTTTAATTAATGCCCTAGCAGTCTAATAAAAATGCAGCAGTTTTTATTGTTAGCCAATTACAGTGATGCTAACACTTGTAGTCTAATTACTGCTGGTTTCCAGTGATCAGTGTGTGGAGCATCATCAGCATCCTGAGCTCTACTGGGAGGAAGATGCTGGTGGTGGCTCTGTGGGATTTAGCTGGGTGCTTTCAAGCAGTCAGTTGTTAATGCTTTATGTTGGTCCAAAAGCTTGCGGATGTTAATCACTTTGGTGTTGTTAGAGCTTTATTGTATCTGCTTTAATTTCCTTAAGAGTGTGCAGTTGCAGAAAGCTGAGCTGAATCTAAAACCAAGTTAGACGCAAGCCATTAGCCTGTAATGGCTGTTACAGTAAGTCACACAGCTGCAAGGCAGGTACTGCTACAGCTAAAGCCGAGCTCAGAAAGTAAGTGCAGACCAAGAGAAGTCCAGACAACATGTTGCAGGTCCTTAGGCAGTATGTTTCTGGGGCAGTCTGAGGCCTTGACTTGGGAATAGCAGCAGCAGTACTGCCTTTGCAGGGCTGCAGATGGTGTGCGTGCCATGTGTGCAGCGCTCACGCTAGGGAGGCGGGAGCGTGAGCTGACCTTTCAGGTTGGCTTGCCCAATAATAGTAGCTGAAGATGGAATTAGTCTGCTTGCAAAGCTCTAAGCTGTTACAGTTGCAGTGGAGGGACTGACATCCCTTCTTATTGTTACCTTAGTGGCCAGTCTGCAGCAAACCACGAGGAAAGGACAGCTTTTCCTGCGCAGTCAGCAGCACTGTGGCAGCTCCTGCAAAACAAGCCTTCTGAGCGCTGCCAGGTGCCATGTGTAATTTTGACATGCACTTGAAAGGATGCTGTTAAGCTCTTAAAATCATTCACTGCAGCTTCCATTTTTCAGCGTCAGCCATTCTTCAGTGTTGATCATCTTCTGGTGATGAAGTGCAGAGGCTTTTTCATTGTGTTTACAGTAGCCTCCTTGTGTGAGCTGACATGGCTTATTACACTAGGGGCTTCTGATATGAACTGTAGCAGTTTGCTAAAATGGAAAGATAATTTATTCAGAAAGAAAGTCTCTGCAAGCTGTTTTGACTCTGGCATGATAAGGCAGAGGTTCTTCAGAGGCCATGGATTCAGTGATTTTTGTTGTTGTTGTAGTTTTGGGTCCTGGGTTGTTTTTCTTCCCGATCTTATTGTTGGAGGAGGTTAATGTCTGTGAAACTGAAATTCTGGATTTCTGGGAAATGCTATTTTTAGTCTTTTGAGGTTAGATCTGGGCCAAGCCTGATGGAGAACCTCAAGAATGATATACAGTAAATCTGTTGTCTCTCTGTGTGTTTGTAAGGATCAAATAAGGCTCATTTTTTTCTGTCTTTTGTTATTGTATTCAGGTAATGTTTGAAATACTCAGTTTAGCTGAAGCTGTGACAAATTTGCCACTCTGCTATATGAAGTGTAGCAAAAGAGTCATGTTTATAAAACTTAAGTCTGTCCTTTCCCGAGAGCAGCTGCTTGGTCTACTCTACCCAGGCTGTTTAATAACAAATTAGAAGTACTGTGAATACTAGCCAGAGTACACAAACAAAATCTTGTCTTTTCCTATGCCTTCATTCTAGACCTTTCCACGGTCCTGAGTCTAGGCTTTATTTTTGTTGTTCTGTTATTTCTCTATGAGAGGTTCTGATTTATGTCCCTAACAGAGGCATAGCTTATTTAAAAAAAAAAAAAAATTGCTTATAAAATTTGTTTGTTTAGGTGTTTAAGAAAATACTTCTGATATAGGTAAGTTAATAAGCCTCTTGGCATATTGGAACAGTTATTAACCATTGCAAACCGCCATGGTTTTTCACATAGTGAAACTCTTCTGGTTTTGAATCTTGAAATTCTGCTTTGGGTGATTTCTCCATATGTTACGAGTAGATAATTTGCATACAATTTTAGGTCGACAGCTTTGATTAGGTTCTCCGGTGTGTTTAGGGTTCTCTGTCTACATCTAAACTTTGTATCATTTATAAGGAACATTCTTATCTCACTATTATCTAGAACTTAGCAAAAGTTTGAAGCTTCAAGATGTGCCCCTATACCTGTTCACTTTTTTCCCTGCTCCCTGGTATACATTTTCACTTTTTTTTTTTTTGAGAGAGAGGGTGTACAAGATTTGCCATTTGTTGGCCTGTTAAGTTACAGGGAAAGACAATTATGATCTCATACCTTCCCAGTACTTCCTCAGTTAATGTGCTACCTCTCTGATTTAGAACTTCCCTAAGTGTTTCCTAGAAAAATCATTAAAGTCCTTCATGACTGTACCAAACACTAGGAGTTCAGTCTGTTGTCAAAATGAGTAAAGAGCAATGTTTTTCCATTCGGAGTTGAGGTCTATAACAGATGGAGGCTATTTCATCTGCTTTACTGAGTTCCCAGCCTTAATTCATAAACTCTTTTCTGTCTTTTCCATCAGTGTCAGTTACCTTTTAATACTTGTACCTGTACTTTCATATATAGTAGTAACTCTTTCCTCCTCCTACATCTGAAACGGCTTTATTTATTAGTGTTAGCATTCCTCTCTTGTGACTTAGCCTGCTGTGTTTCTGTTAAGTTCCCTACAGACTCCCCCTTGAATAATTGCTTCTAGCTCAGTCTATCTCCCATCTTCTTGAGGTTAATATACAAGTAGTTGTGAGATTTTTTTATTCTTTCTTGCTAAGTAGTTTTGTTGTCTTCTTTGTTTCCTTCTCTCCCTTTTCTTCTTAGCATTTACAAGTCTGACATTTCAGTTCTTGAGAGTTGTCTTTTTGTCAAAAAGTGATTCTTGTATCCATTCTAGGCTGGTTTTTTTCCTTATGCCAGCTCTGAAGACAGAAGATTAGAAGTCTGAAGGGAAGTAGTGGCTAGCCAAGAGCACAAGTATGCTCTGTGAGGACTGGACTCCATGCATGAAGTCTTTCAACTTCTTTCCGTTGATTAAAGGAATAACAAACTAACTGTGCATAGTGGCATAGAAATTGAAGATGAGATTTAGCAGATCACACGGACTTCCTCATTTGTTTAAGCTTCTGGGGAGAGTGAGAGAGGGTATGATTCATGTGGACAGTTACACGGTCAGTTTGAGATGACCTCTTTGCAGACATTCAGTACTCAAAAGTGCTGCTAATCCTTATTTTTGCTTCTGGGGTTGGTAGCAAGGTATCAAATAGAAATTATCAGCTCTTGAGCTTTTGATTGTTCTGAGCTGATGGAACCAGATACCAGTGATCTTCATGGTACATAATACATATTTCCCTGGAGACTATTTAGAAAGAAATGATGTGTGTTGAAAAGATATAACTGGAGAAGGTAATCTCATAAATGTGGCAATTACTAAAACTCACGGTGGTCTCTGTTGTTCTTCTGGGTATCTCAAAATGTAATAGGGAAACTACACAGGTTGATCAGGTGTTTTGGGTTTTTTGTTCTTTTTTATTATTATTCAGAAAGTAATGGCAAGTGAGATAGGAAGGGTTCCTTAAAGAAGTAACACATTGGTCATTTCTAAGGGAAATAGTCAGTGGCAGTATAGGGAGATGCACATCTGAGGAAGTGAAGTGAGAAGGAAACCCCAAGGTAGTAAAAAAAGGGAGTGAAAATAGAAAGACATTAAATATAGATGTGTAGAATGTGGACAAGGACTCCAATGACAGGAAAAAATTACTCCAGACAAAAGTTGAAATTAGTGGAGAGCAACATGGTTAACTGGAGGAGGCAAAAATGAGATACATTGTGAAGTAATTTGGAGCACATGGGAGGTGCAAAAAAAATGAAGAGCAGAGATGTCTAACTGTAAAAGGCTGTAAAAGTCAAGGTGACAGATAAGGGCTTAGAAAAAAAAGAAGTGCTCTAGTAAACAAATTACAGAACCCAGATCACTTCTTTGCTTGCTGAAAGGAAGGAAATGGGAGAGAAGGAATTGGAGGTGACAAATGATGTTTGCATCCTGAGAGAGTAAAAGTGCATGTGGAGTAAAAGTGTGTGTGTGTGTTACTTATAAAAGGAAGACTATTGCAATAGACTTCGGAAAAAAGCTATCCGCAGTCCTAGAAAGAGTCAGTTTGTGATAATGGTGTAGCAGGAATGGGAGAGAAGCTAATATTTGGAATAGAACTAACTTGTAGGAAATAAGCTGAATTATTGCTGTGTGTTTAAACAGATATGCAAAGTTTGCAATGAAGTCATTGGAAAATTTGTACTTAAAAGTGGCTTGTTTCCTCTGAGGAGGCTAAAAATCAATACAGCAGTAAATCAGTACATCAGAGCATTAGTATTATTTCTTACTGCAATGTTACGTGTAGCCATGAAGTGCATAACTCAAGTCGCTTTATGGATGCTACGAAATAATGATGATGATCACTCAATTTTCTGTATTTTTATCACTTAATAAAAATGTCTTATCTCTTCTGCACAGATATTTGATTTAATGGATGCCAAAGCACGTGCTGACTGCATCAAAGAAATAGATCTTCTCAAGGTAAATGATTTGTTTAAAAAAAGTGCAGCCATCATCAGAGTATATTGTTTCTCATAGATATACTTGGTGACCACTGTCACCTGTGTAGAGGCCTGACTTCACAAATGTTTACTGCTTTAAAAAAACAACATTGAGAAGTAAATCCCATAGAAAAATGGGTAACTTTTAGCACTTTGTGGTAAAACCACGGTACTGTAAACAACTTTGTCCTGTGTACAGTAAAACACTGATTTTAAAATTTGACTTTGTTTCAGATAAGTCTTGCATGCTATTGCTTAGATACATTGAAGCGAAATTCTGCTAAAATTGAAACTTCAGTCATCATATTCATCCTAATATGCCATGATGTTCTTACAAAGTGTGTATCTGAAAGTGCTTCTCATAAGTGTACACTTTTGTATATCATACTGAAATAGATTTTTAGGAGTTGTTTTGTTTGCCTAAAGAATGTTTCATTTTTGTCATTAAGAGATGAGATGTGCTCACCACTAAAATGTGTATCGTTACTTTCTTAGCAACTGAATCATCCAAATGTAATTAAATATTATGCCTCATTCATTGAAGACAATGAATTGAACATAGTGTTGGAACTAGCTGATGCTGGAGATCTCTCTAGAATGATAAAGGTAGGAATTAACTTTTAACAGCTTGTAACGTTCAACTTCTTTTGCTTTTCATTCTGTGTGCTCATGACTAGGTGAAACGCAAGGAAAATGTCAGGAACTGTGGAGAAAAGTGTAGTGTTTAGACTGCTGTTTGTTTGTGGGTTTTTTTTTTTTCATGAATGGCCGACATTGATGCTTGTGGGAGTATTTTTAACACTATTGCCCAGAATGTAAGTGCAGATGGGGACATAACTAGACTGAAATTATATTGTTGCTGGGGAGAAGAAAAGAAAACTGTAAAGAAAAGCACTGTCACCACCATTTAGAACAATAAATTTTGACAGCATTCGTGATTTTTTTGGCACAATTGTTTTGTGTTCTACTATTCCCTATAATAGGAGTGAAAGCAGAGAAGGGTTGGTGCCATAAGGCAGAAGAAATTTCTTCTAGATGCTCAACTTAACTGCTACACACTTTAGCAAATGGAAAGAAAATTTGAAATTGAAATAACTGCATAATTTAATAGGTCTAATTAAGTACTACTTCCTATTGAGACTAACAAATATTCCGAGAAAATATTTGATATTTGGTTCAAGTCACGTGCAGTGAACTTACTGATGCGTGGTTGTGCGTTATGGGTTAATTGCTTTCCCTTGTAGTTAAGTGCTGGTTTTTAGTTAATCAGAAAAACTTATCCAAGACTCATTGTATAAACTTTGTATTCTGAAACACATTAACTTTTAACTAGTCTTTTTAACCTTTGTTTGTCACCTGACAACTACTTCCACTCTTACCCTACCTTTTTTCCACTAGGTCTTGGTTTTAGTACTTTCTTGTGTGCACACCAACATTATTGTTGTCAACACAGTGTAACTGTGGGAACAAATAATGGCAGTCAGTTAGCACCCACTCAGCAATGGCCAGGCCCAGAACAGAGTTCTGCTATTTAGCTTAAGACCTACATGAATAGGGAATATTAATTTCTTTATTAATGACTTCCATACTGATATTTTTGGAATTATTACTAGCTTTCGAAGAATATTCTCGTCTAGATTGAGAATTATAAGGCAGGTTAGTAAAAATTTGGTTCTAAACAGGTTGACAGCGTTCTGTTAATATTTATATTCAAATCTAGTATTTTTCTTCATCTCATGAATTATTAATTCTGTGGGCTTACATTTCATAAAACATAAAGGAAGGTTTGTCTTTTCTTTTGAATGTTCAGTTTTGACACAACAGTTATTAATATGAGTACTCTGTGACAGATTGCCTTATGGCATGTCTGGTCTTATGACCCATTGAAGCTTTTTATTCTTCCCTTTTTAAAATTTTTTTTCATTTTTTTCTTTTTTTTTTTTTTTTGTAATTTAAATCCAATGTGTGAATAATGGCTTCTTCAGTGCAGTTGGCCTCATTACGCCATGTCCAAGTTGGTGGGTATTTCTTACAGGCAGGATCTTAGAGGCATATTGTGATTGTCCTCTTAACACAGGGATCATGTTTAATGTAGCAAACCTAGATTGCTGTTTGATGTTAATGACAGCCTATCAGGCTATTATTAAATATGTATGAGGTGTCACAATGCACTCTGTCTTCCTGCTGCTGGTGGAGGAAATGATTTGGTAGACTACTTGGACAGAATGAGTTTAAATGTGGGGCACATCAGTTATACAGCATCTTCTTAAAGGATTTTTAAAACTGCCTGAAAAATAAATGATATGTAATGGTATGGAAACTTTCTAGCTCAATGGCTGCATGTCACACAACTGAGGTAAATTACTATGTTGTGTTATTAAAACAAACCATGCTTTTGGTTCCCAGTGTTCTTGCTAGAATGCTTTTCTATGTTTGGAAGATGTTGAGGCACTTCCAGAAGGGTGTTTGGGTAGCAGGTTTGTGTGATTTGTAGAGGGAATCAAGCATGGTTTTGAAATTGTACATGACTGCACCTTGAATGACACTGAAACCAACGTTAATGTGAGGGAAAATTACTTAACTGGTTTACTTGGGTATTTGTTATGACGTTATTGGCACATCAGGGAATACTTAGAAAGCTGCTGTGCCTCACAGTGCACCTTAAGGACTTCTTTAGTTCTTCCCTTAATGAACCACATCCTTGCTGCCCAGCTTTTATGCTGTCCCTCTTGTTATCTGTGAATAATGCTCTCTTTGTCCCCGTTGAGTAGACAAATAAGGAAAATCACATGGTACATTCATATGGATTCCAATAGAATTTATAGAATCTGCTGTATGTCAAAAAAAAAGCAGCTGTGCATTGGCTATCACAAAATGAAATCAGGGGTATCGTATATGTTCTGTATGTTTATGTAAGCACATACATAGATTTAATCCACTTGACCTTAATTTTTTTTTTTTTAATTACCTCTGTCATAAGGTACAGCCTCCATTCTCAGAAGCAGGAGGATCCAAAATTGAGGATTTCTTATGTTACAGCTTTTAATGGCCTGGTACAATTCTTGGACATGGTATATCAATAAGACTGAGAGGCAAACGTTCAGTGAGGGGAAAATACTTGCATTTGACTTATGGTTGCTTTTTCACTAGAATATGTATCTCTTGACTGTGTAACCCCTATGTAGAGGTGGTGAAAGAAGGAAAAATTATTAGTTTTCTGTAACTGAATTAGGTTGCTAGATACTATTGCATCAAAGATTTTACAAGTAAATAATTAGTAATTGTTAGGCTAGTTCTCAGTTGGTTGTGGTCTGTGTTTTGTTGGAGTCTGTGATCTCTACTATGGAACATGATGATAGTACATGCTACCAAGGTTAAGGATAGTTCATAGGAACTCCTGTTGTTACCTTGTAATACCACCTTCTTTGGCACACAAAAGATAGTTGTAAAGCAGGTTTGAGGCTTGATCCCTTTTCCTATTAGTCATGGTTTTCCTCCACCACAGACAGTGACATGACAGAAATTGTTCTGTGGACTTCTTTTTGGTTTGGGATTTTTTTTTTTAAAGCAACAGTTACTATGTCGGGTAAAGAAAAATGCCATAAAAAAAATCTACTGATTGCATTAATCAAGAAAATATATTATAATGATTCAGTAAAAAGAACTAATTAGTAAAGTCTCTGCTGAAGATGTTGAAACCATTTGAACTATTTTGCAGAATAAATAGATTATTTAAGAATATGAAGTTATTAGAATGACTTTTAAGAAGGGATGTTATTAAGACAGTGAAATATTATGGGTGGTTTTCTGTTTAGTTGGGTTTTTTTAAATCGACAATAAACCTCTAGGTCTATATCATTTCTGCAGATATTTTTAGTCATTCTGGCAAGTAATCTTAGCACACACACAAAAATGCAAACTTTAAACTGAATGTGTCATACAGATCTTAAGGAAGTTAATCATGTTTTGGGAACAGGCATGAAAGCTTTAATCTAAAAAGTTGAAAATGTTTGCTGCTTTTTCAAGATAGACAGAAAAAAGTTTAAATTCTACAAAAATGTCACCTAGGCACTTCACTGACTTTTCAGAGAACACTTCTTATGTGTATTGTTTTCAACTTTAAATCAACTCAAACATGCTATAATTAACTAGGTAAAGCAAGAGAAATATTTTAAAACTACTCACCAGTATAAAGTTCATATTGATATCTCAGGTTTCTCTAGTTGGGCACAGTGAATTTTTTGTCTGTAAACATACTTGTTTTTTAGAGGCATTCAAAGTACAGGGATAGTCCCTTCTTTCCAAACAGCTGATGCATATCTAAATTGCTTGTTGTGGTAGCTGGAGCTGTTTAGACTTGCTTGAGATCTCATTGATTATCATTCTGATGTTTCACTAGTGGTGGATATTTTAGGTTTCACTGTGTGAAATTGCATCAGGCAATTTATTTTCTCCACATGGTCTGGGATGCAGCCTTCCCTCTTCTCCCCATGCCAAAATACTAACAATGAGGTTTTTTGGAACTTATTTGCAGTATGCTGGGATTGACTAACTTGCCTGCGCTGCATTACAGGACAACTTGCACTTTTTTAAGGGCTTAAAGAGTGGGAGCAATTTTAGCTTCAGTCATTGGCAGCTTTGCCAGCCCAGAGCGCTGCTCCTGCCTGTGGGAAGCAGCCACGCTTCCATTGCAGAATCCATGTGACTGGCGTGTTAGTGTGAGGTGACAGCCTTCTGGGATTTATAGACGTGTTGTAATGGCAGTGGATTTGGAAGGACACAGGGGCATGAGGTAGTATGATAGTACTTCAGTATGCCTGAAGCATTCAATGGTGTCTGTGAGGCTGGACGGGTTATTCACATTATTCTGAATTTGGGTGTTTGATCAGGAGCAGGTCAGAACCTTTTGCATGAGTTGCTTTTGTTGCCCGAGCAGTGCGTCTTGCTCCACTGTTGTTGCAGCATGGCGAAGTTGAGGGGGCACGTACTGCTACAGAAGCTCTTCACTGCTTCCGTCAGCAAACCAGCTGCCTGGAGTTGCTGCATGTCTAGTAGCCCATGAGTAACCACTCTCACCACTGGAGCTGGTTATGTTGCTGAGAATGGAAACTTACTGTTTTTTCAGACTATTTTCTGGTGGATTGCAGTCCTGTGCTAGAAATAGAGACGGTTTTTCAGACAGTGGGGTTACCTGATGAATGTTGATAGCACACATTACTTAGAGTTTCACTTTAGTTACAAGAGTGATAATTTCCTTTTGCTGTGACAACTGAAAGATTTTTAGGAGCATGAAGTTAGGGAAGCACACGTGTACGGAAGAGGTGCAGTGTTGGAATTCAGCAGGTCAGTTGTTTACTCCTCCCCAGGGCATGACCCAGTATTTTGGGAAACCCTCGGCTGTATACTGGCTATATTGTTTGACTCTCTCTTTATCATACAGAACATCGATTTGCAGCTCCAGTAGTTGTAGGAGATAATCAACATTCATGTTTGGCAGGCAGGTGGAACAGTGATAACGTCTCCGATGCAGTGTGAATGGCAGTGTTGTAGAAGCTGTATTCTGCTGTGCACACACGTGTAGCAGGACGGTAACTGTTTACTGTGAGGGTTGCCACAGATCTTGCTGTGTGAGAACGTGTTTTCAGTTTGTCAAAATACAGTGATTTCATACAAAAATGTTACATACCAGCTGCCTGCTAGAGGGTGTGTATTTCCAAAAAGGTTGTATGATTTAGCAGATGGTTAAGGAAAAATATATTATTCTAGTGACATACATGTATGTTTGTTTTGGTTTTAATCTGTTTATTTTAAAATCTAGCAACCATTGTATCAGAAATATTGTCAGTGCCTTGGAACAGAGACTTAGAACTTGGAAAGGAGATTTTTCTTACAATAAAGGCTGTGAAAATTGCTGCATCATAGGAGCCAAAGTGGAGATTTTCCATACATGTAGAGCTGTGTGAGCTTCTTGCATCTCTTAGTGCTGACAGCATTGTGTACTACCTGAGTGACTATGAGCACTTCAGCCTAGTATGGGTGACTGAAATGGCTTTATCGGAAATAGCTTTTTCCAGGTGCTTTGGATGGTCTGAAGCTTTCCTGTCTCTCAGCAACACAGGGAAGGGAGTAATCTGAGACTGAATGTGGAGAAGACAAGAGACGAGGCAGACAGACTAGGCTGGGACAAGGAGTGATCCTTAATGGCAGGGAGAGAGGATCTGACTGGGAATATTGAAGACAAAGTGGACTGGGACAAGCTGGTTAGCAGTTTTTGAGAGAAGGTAGGCTGGGAAGTTATGACACAAGGCATGACTCTACTGCAGTCTGAGGAGTTTAAGGGAATGAGTATAAGAGTAATAGATTGGGAAGCTATGAAATGGGAATCCCTGGACATGAACACAATGAGATTAGAGAAGAGCTAGTATGTTGCTAGAGAACAGGAGAGACTGGGCAAGGATCCTAGAGACGGACAGACTGGCTGCCAGTGCAGAGAGAGCCTGGGGGGGCTAACTCTGCCGGGCTAGGAACAGGATGCAATTGTATAAATGGAGAAAAGAGGATGAAGGGACAGAAATAGGGGAAGGACAGGTTTGGGATGGGGGCAGAGAAGAGGCAAGTTATGTAGGAATTATAGATCAGGGAACATGAAGAGCTTGTCCTGCAGCGCACTGCCACGTGGAGTGTGGAATGGGACTTGAGGTGCAGGAGTATTGCTATTCTGCTGCTGTCAGCAAATGTCAATGAAGTACCCTGGCAGTGCCCATCTGAAGGTACCTGCTGAAGGATGATGTGCTGTTGTGTGAGTGACGTGGTCAACTACAGTACTGGTTATGGGTGTGAAAGTGCTAACTCTTCTGATCTATGCACAGCAATATAATAGAGCCTCCATTTCTATAGTGATTTTTATGCTTTTTTGAGTCTAAGGAATTGTTTCTAACCTAAGGAAGCAACACTGAATCTCCAAAATCCAGTATTCAAAGGCTAGAAAATCCTACAACTGATTATCTTACACTTGAGCAAATTTTAGGTTTATGATGTCTGTGAAGAAACACTACTCTGTTCTGTGTTAAGGGTGCAGCTGCTTTGGGTAGAAATCATGATGGTGCAGTACTTGCACCACCATTTGTTGCATCTGTGCTGCCTGCTTTGCTACAGTAGTTGTTTTCAAGGCAAGAAATCCAAGACACACAAAGATTTCATGGTTAATACAATTGAATCCCTTCCAAAGACCATCCTTTCTTACTGTTTCTGGTACTGTTCCTAGGGGATACCATATATACCAGCCACCATTTTTTGGTGGGAATTGTAATTGCTTATTCTATGTTTCTGATAATTGATTTGTAGAAGTACTGAGCATTCACAGCTTCATCTGTACTGAGTGGAGACTGTGCTTTGAAGATGAACTGTTTCATAAAGCTAAGTATGTTGAAAAGGAGGTGCCTAAATTGGCACCAGAATTAAGTTTTGATCTTAATTCTTTGCCCCCATTCTAATCTGTAAAATGGATATATTACTACCTCATCATTTCTAAGGCCATTTGTGAAGATAAACTTCACACAGTTTATTTTGTTAATTTGATATTCCAGAGATGTGTACCAGGAAGCTGTACCCCTCCCTGAAACTTACATTTAATAATAGGTTTTGAATAGTGCACAGTAAATCAAGCCAAGAGACATTTCAAACAGCTCATTAGCTGAGTGTCATGAATGAATGAGAAAAGAGTCTCATTGTAAAGAAAATTACTGAAAACTGCATGCACACACACACGCTCTTTTAAGGAGGAGAAATGATGGTGGCTTTAATTCTGAGATTTTTGTTATACATATATTTACATCCAAATACCTGACATCAGGATTGTGGAAGAAGTATTTTTTAAGTAGCCTTTTGTACATGTTTGTGTATTTTCTTTTCATAATACTGATTTATCATTTTCTATAAATGAAGATTTTAAAACATGGAATCTGATTCTTTTGTTTTTCATCAGTATCTGTGTGTCTCTTGTGCTATTTTCTTTTTTCAATGACTACTAGGTTTAAAGAACAAAAAACCCCACTACACACCCCCCCACACTCCCCCCCCCAGTGCCAAAGCTCATGACTTGTAGGCTTTTTGTTTAGCATATGGTTATGTTTTATAACATAGAACTGTTTGACACCTTGTTGAAGCTACATCATTAATAAATGATAAAACTTTAAATTTTTTTTTTTTCCCCACATTGTGTATCACCTTTAGTCTTTGCTTTTTTGTGTACTCATTTTTGAAGAGACTCAAAAAAGATAGTGTAGCTTGAAGGAGCATGTAATATGTCAGGATACTGTAACACTATGTGCTGATTATGGATCAAAGCTAAATTGTTTTTATATACTTTTTCCTAAGGAGAAGCCTGGGACTTTAGTCTGGCTAATTTTTGCCACTAACCTTTTTTAAAGCTAGTAAACAATATTTTTCTTGAACTTTTTTTAACTCTCTGTAATTAAAAAGTAGTCTTTATTCAACTTTGTGTGTGTATGTGTGTATATATATAGGTCTGTGTGTGTATATACATATGTATGTATACTACATGTATATATACACACACACAGTAGCTATGTACCAGGTAAAAAAGAGTGTCTGGGTGTTCTCAGGGGAAATGGCCACTCTGTGGATGGATCTGTGAAGTTCTATAAGAAGAAGCAAAGGCATAGAGCTCTGCCAAGGTAGGAGGGCTACTTGTAAGCTTTTGCTCCCCACGCATGTGTGTTTCTGGGGTGTCAGACAGGTGCTGGGGTGTCAGACAGGTGCTCGACTGTCACCTTTGCTCTCAACCACAGGTAGCCAGAACAAGAGCAGCGGCAGCATTTTACCACGTGCAAGTTCTGTGTGTGTGTGCTGGCAGAAGGAAAGCTGACTGGTTCTGCAGTTTATAACCAGTGCCGTCATTGGGCTGGGTAATTGCCAGGCAGCCTTGTTAGTTTTTCCGTGAATCGGCCATTGTCTGTGTCTGCCTGGAACAGTAAGAACAAGTGGGCAGATTTTCTGCTAAAATAATTACACTATCAACACCGTTTTATCTTGTGGACAGTCCCCTTCACAGGAATCGCACCTGAAGCTGTTGTGTAAGCTGACCGGCTGTACTCGCAGGGAGATCAAGTGTCAGTCAGCTATGAAAAGTTAACTTGATGTTACACTTCATTTACCTGTTACACACGCTGTTCAGATAGCTCCGACTGGGGCAGAATGCTTGGGGTATTTAATCTCCACCTTTTCCTACTGGTGCTAGAATTATCTGGGTCCACAATCATTTAATGAGCAGGGAGAACTGAAAGACTCTCCTAAATAATAATTCTGGGTGGTTTTCTTGTTTGAAATGCCCTGAAAACAATACTTGGAGATTATTTTTAGTTTTTCACATGGTTTTTGAAGAATTTGCTGGGTCAGTGTTTGTGCTGTGTGAATAACTTGCTGAGAATGAAGAGGGATTTTGAATTTGTCTGCCTTATTTGTAGTAAAAAGAAAAAGTTAAGACGGTAGCCTCTGTATTTTAATGTGGTATGCTATTGCTTTTTATTAGGAAGTAGAGTTAATGATTCAAGCACCATTTTCACCTCTTCTTTCTGTGCCAGTTTTCCCAAGGGGATTTGTTGGAGAGAGATGCATGTGAACAAATACTGTTGAATTTAAACATGTGGCTGTGTGTTTTTGAGAAGCCCCACTAAGTGGTAACAGCAGAGAAAATGCAAAAGATGCAGTATTAGAAATTGTATTTTAGTGGCACTGCTAGTCGATCTGATTTTGGTAGGTGATCTTCATCTCTGAACACTGTGTGTTCTTGCTTTTTTGCAATGTTGGGTGAAATAGAGTGACTGTAGGTGGACTACTCAATAAGGAAAAATGAAATTATGCCTTGCAAAGGCAGTTGAATAAATATATATATTTATATATAAAGTGACTTTGTTCAGAGCTTTCTAAGGGATCTGTGTTTTATTAAGAGCCTTCTTAACAGTCTGATTAATAGTTTATTAGCGTGAAAGGATATATACTTAAAATGGAAAATACGACAGTTGACCTGTTTTTCTTACAAGGCTTTCTATTTCTAGTAAGTACATGTCTTATTTTGATTGTGAGCACCAGAAGATTGTTTGAGAAGATGTTTCTATCTCAGTTTTGTGGTGGGTTATTAGGAAAAACCATAGCTTTATTCTACTAATTTGGCCTTCTACAATCACTTTTCCATTAGTTTCTTCTACTGTGTCTTAACCTTTTGTTGCTATTGATTAGATTTATTTACTTCCTGTATACTATGATCACTAATAGAGGAAGATAGATTTTTTTTTTTATGGTTTTTTCTGTGGATTCTGGAAGGGAAAAAATAAATGTCTTTAGTAACTGGATATGTAAACAACAGTAAAAAAATTTGGCAAAAGAACCAGATAAATATATATTTTAAAAATTATTAGTCACTTCATTGGCCAAGTACTTGTTACTTTCTGTATTTTCAGTTGGTGGATGCCAAATAGTTTGGGAATTTTTTATACTTGTTCTATTTTTACAAATAAGAAACAGCTGCCACACTTGAAATGTAGGCAGATTTGACTACCCTGTGATCAAACTGGGTGAATGAATTGAGACGTGTTGGAAAGTTCTATTTCTGTTCTGCATAGAAAGCAAGTTAACATGGCAGAAAGGTAATCATTGTCTAAAGAGATGGGCAGCTGCATTCATGGGTGAACAGAGACAAAATTCCTGGGACACTGCCTTCCTACTAGATTCATAGCCTTTTAAATAAAAAGTAAGACTTCTGCAGAAACTTCCTTTCTATATATATGAGTCTCTGATCTTTGCTGTGAAAAGTAGTGATGTTGGGGTCCATCTTCACTGGTCTTACCTTTTTGACCCTGCACACACTTGTCAGTTCTGGTTTATTTCTATTGTATTCGCAGAGTGAGAACTCTTGCTTGTGCTTCCATAACTTCCTGTTACAGCTTCCTGACCTCCCCTTTCTTCTCTCTGTTCTTTGTGCTAGTCCATATTAAAAAAAAACTCCCAAAGAAACACAGGCAAAAGCGGCCGAGAACTTCATTATGTGTTACTTGGAAGTTCCTTATAATAATCCTTTCTGCTTTGCTTTCCTCTGAAGTTCAGATTCCTTGCCACAAGTATCTGGTGGTTGAATCACAGTGTTCCGATAAGTCTATGCAATAAATATATATATACCCTTTATATTTTTGTAAGGCAGAACTGAAGTCATGAGAACAGACAGATGCAATCAAGATTCTTATCAAAACATGACAGAAAGGAAAAGAAATCTATTTAAAACAGGGAAATGATCATTCTCATTTTACTTTTCCCCCAGTTCCGTTCTTTCAGAAGGCAACTCTAGCCTAGAGCATGCACAGTGAGAAATTCAGGTGTACATTCTTGTGGGCTTGAAAGTTTCAGAGACTTTTTTTTTTAAATAATGACTCTGAAAAATTGTTTAGATCAGTTTGTCATCTCTCTGCAAGAGAAGTTCATAAACCTCTTGCTTCTGTAGTCCAGTTTGCTTCTTAAACACTCATTGGGTTTCTTTAATCTTTAAAAAAATTTATTTATTCCTATGCAATGAGGTCTAAACCTGGCTAAATCACAACATAAAATTCTCTGATACACTGATGTCAGAACTGCATGGTAAATTTTTTTTCCAGGCGTGGTTACTGAGACACAACCATGTATAGGCAGTCATATCTGAAATCTCCAATTGTATTGAAGTCATCTGTGCTCACTGTTCTTTACTCATCTGCAGGAAATCCTTAGTTTTCTTATGAAAGCCAAACATAGTCTTGCATACTTCATTTAAGAGTATTCTCCAAACTGTGCTTGTTAAACCTAGATAAGACCACTTCCTAATTGCTGTCACTTTTTGCTTTCGGAATTTGACCTTTAAAGCATCATCTTTAGAAACTCATTATAATATAATTCCATGCTTTTATATTGACTTAAAATATTTTTTTTTTTCCCCATCTTTTTTTTTTTTTAATGCCTCCAAGAAACTGAGAGATAGCTGCCCTGCACCCAAACAGCATGTATTTAACTTCACTAGGATAGGTACATTTGGAGAATATTGGATTTTTTTTTTTTAGAAATTCATTAGAGCAAAACAGGAGAATTCAGTTTTCCCATAATGAAACTGCTCAGTCATTCTGTAAAAAGGGACAAAAAGACAAACTGGTGATATAACCTGCCAACTTTAAAGCTCTTTAAGGCATTTGAATAGCAAATATATGACCACAAACATTGCTGGTTGCATTAAGTGACTGAATTGCGGTTTTATCTGTACTGACACTGTGAAAACTCATGAAAGTAGTTTTTTGTGGTTTTGTTCTCAAAGACAGTGATGGAAATTTCATGGGATATGGCTTTTGAAACAAGTAGTTGTTGCTGGGAGACAGTCTGCTGCCTGAGCATGCCTGGTATTCTCTCTTTACCTGATAACACACTAGCTTGCAGCACTGCCCAAATTTTTAATGCACATATACAAGCAGTTCCCTTTTTGCCCAGGTTCGACTATGTTGAGACTGATCTTTCACCTCAAACACGATTATGGGTTCTTTTTAATGTCAGACCCTAGAAGGTCAGTGGTCTGAGGGACATCAGGACTGTCCTTTGAGCTTCAGTCAGGTGGAAGAAGCAGAATGGTAAAACGTTGAAGATGAGAGTACTTCAGAAGGCTGTACGTCCAGCTGTATTCCTTTGAAGTCAAATTCAAGCAGATAATAGCAACTTGTATACAGTGGGAGACAACTGCATTGTTAACTTGATTATGTGGACCTTAGGATGCTTGAGACATTACAGCACCAGGCAGTGAATTGATTTCAGTATTAACTGTGGTGCTATGATGCTATGCTACAATAGAGGTTAAAAGTCATTGTTTTGGCATCATGTCTTCTGAATTTTGGCCTCCCTGTAGGGAGGGGGCAAACCCCACAACCATTTGAACTGCATCTTGCATAATCAAATAATTAAAATGGAGGAGAGGAAGAAAAGGATGCTGCCTTGAATACAGTTATGTGCTATATGACTTTAATTATGCTATTTAGCATAAAATAGGTTTGACTATATTTTCTGTCAACTTGTATTTCTTGTTGGAAGTTAAGGTCCTAAACAGGAATAAGATTCCTTTTCCTTACTGACTTCTATGAGAACTAACATTGCCTGCTGGACTGTTTCCTAGAGACATAGAACTTGTTTCAATAGCTAGTTCTGCAAAATCAAGTTTTTTTTGGTAGTGGAAGCTTTTCATCACTGTTTTGGCTATTGGTGGACAACAGCTCAAGAAAACATTGAGAATATGTATTCTGATGGAAATAGTGTGAATTAATTACTACAGAAAATTAGTGTTCAATGCGTTCATTTTAAGGATAATTAGATTATTTTAAAACCTATACAAGCGAAAAGGGTGTCGATTTCTTTGTCTACTTCATTGTTAGCAAATCTAGCAGCTCTTTTGCATCCTCTTTAGATGGATAAATTCTACAGGTTTAGTAACATTGATGCTTTCAAAAAGAGATAATTATTCTAATGCAAATTTATTAATGCCTTCAGTAGGATGAGATGACATCTTAAAAACTGTTGTTTTATTGCATACTTGTACTCTAGGAACTGAAGCAGATTTTTGTAGTGTACAGTCAGCTACAGTGGTATAGATGGCAAATGAATAAAATGCTAAAAGAATACCTGTACATAAATACTTTGAAAGTATACTGATGTACTTTAAATACATCGGAATGGAAGATTTTGCATTACAGATTTCCAATTTCAGACATTTTGTGAACAGTTTCATCACTGCTTGTGCTTAGATTTGAGTTAAAAAGAAAAAACAAACCAGAATGTTTAAATAAAGTACGTAGATATGATTACGATAATTTTAGAATGCATTTTAAATCAAGGAACTATGCTTTCATGTGCACATACTTACATGTATTGTGTATTTGTTTTTAAATGAAAAGAAACCTGGTCTCCATCTTCCTGTTGACATCAAACAATCCTCTGATATGCAAATCCAGCTATGGGGAGAACAGATACACAGGGTTTGTTTGGATTCAGTCCAAGACTGAGAGAGAATTATATTTAAAGAAGTAATTTATATGCTTTGCCTCATTTAAATGAAAATGCATTTTGAAATAATCTCGATAACTAAAAACATTTTGGTGAAATGTTATGATCCTTTGTATGACTGATACATTTTACTATAGCTAGTTTAGAAACCTCTTTCTCGTACTCCTGCATGTCTCAAATGTGTAGATGCAGCTGTCAACTTCTCAGTGGCACATTTTAACACAGGATAGGAAAATATTTTTATTTTTCCAGAGTAATAAATGCTTGTTATATGAAATTTCTTAGGGTGTGCATGAGTGTGAAGTGTGTGTACACACACTATTAAAATACATGTAAGTACTTTGCTTTCCGTCTAAAATTTTGCTTTGTTCAGTACGTGTTGTTCATGTATCTCCTTTTGTGTTTTAAATCTGTCAAAATACGGATTCTTTAAAAAGAGAGACTAAATGAGCAATAATTTTTCAGTCGTCTTACCTTTAGCTGCAAAATTCATAATGATCAAACTTGCACATCTTAGCATTGGCTGAATTCCAGGTTTTCAGTATGTATTTTGGAGGGCTGTCTTGTTCTAGTCCCTGAATAAATTACTTGAAGGAGATGTGTATAGCAGAGCACAATTATGTTTCACGTAAGCTTTAACAGGCCATTGAACTGTTACCAGTGATCCAGTAATAGTTGTTTGTACAAGATGGAAAAGTAACTCTTAACACGAGTTAGATCATTATAAAATTTTCAGAAATCACAGTTCCTTTAGTCCCCTTTTATATATTGTAGAAGTTTCTAAGACTAATCGGTTTGACTCTTCTTACATGATCTTTGTTTCTAATTGTGTGTGACTGCCATATTTTCTTCTGTTTAGAAAATGAGGGTATTGAAATCAATGTTGGTGTAAGGATGTATTTATTTTGGAAAGTTCAGGGGTACCTAACTTATATCTGGCCTCTATTTGTTCTGTGGCCACTTACTTCATGCTAGATTATTCTGAGCATGTTAATCCTGCACAGGGGATTGCTGAATACCACATAAATCCTTTTCTGGGACAGCAGTTTCATTTCACTAGTGTCATTTGTGGCTCTGTGTTGACCAACTTAAACACATAGATGAATGATACATATATAAAAGGGAAAAGCTTTCTGTATGAAGATGTTTTGTTAAACCTTTCTTATTAAGTTGGGAGCCTCTTGTATTCGGTTTTGAAATAAAGGATTTTCTGTCTCTTTTTCAATCATTTTATGCAAATTTTAAGTTTTAATATTTAGTGTCTATCCTTTTTTTTTTTAAGCATTTTAAGAAACAGAAGCGGTTGATTCCTGAAAGAACAGTTTGGAAGTACTTTGTTCAGCTTTGCAGTGCCTTGGAACATATGCATTCTCGTCGTGTTATGCATAGAGGTAATACAGGATCAAAGATTATTTGTCTTTAATAAACCTTTTTCTATGTGAGAATTAAGCTGGTTCAATGTAAATGACACAAAATTGCATCATAAGGGAATCGGTTTTGACAACTGACACAATGTATGTTTCTGCAATGTTATGTAAGTAATGGAAGAGTGTGACAGAAGCTTGTGGTTGTACATTTATTGTGGTAGGCATTTGTTTGCAGCAATGGCTAGTAATACTGAGTTTTCAAAATAATTGGTAGCTCTGTAAGTGATGGACACTACCACTGCTACCTTTTTCCTTGATCAATTCATTTCACTGGCGGTTACTTTCTGTCTTGTTTTTATTCTTCTGTATTTGCCCGCTATCTCTCCCAGATATTGTTACTGGCATCCTTGCACAGCTATCCATCCTTTCTTTTCACCCCTTGCACCCTTTTTTTCTTACAAAATTGTTTGCCTCCTGCCATGCCTTCTGGTGATGTATAGGCCCTTTTCCCACTCCCTTATCTACTGGATTATGTGCTCCTCTCCACTATTTCCAATCTCTGTGTCAAGTACCGTGTCACAACAGCCCTTGTAGTTGCCAGCCCTCCCTGTCAGGTATTAAATCTCTTTTACCCATTTTAAACCTCACTACTGCTGTCTTCTCCATATGTTGTCTTCATTTTACCTTGTAACTCTGAGTCAAAGAAAACAGATTGTAACATAGCCACTTCTCAGATGTACTTTTTTTTCTTCCCCCCCTTGGAAATCCCTCTGGCTATGAGTTGCAAGTTGTATATGGGCTGTCTCTCTGGGTTCAGGTGGAATTGCATGTCTTAGGTTGGTGGCTTCGTTCTTCTGGGATGCAAAGAGCTGCATGAAAGCAAAAGTCCCTCAGTCTCTGCTGAGCTTTGTCATTTGCAGCTAGGGATGTTGCACCCTTCAGCAGATCAACTTAGATGCCCTTGCCCCTGTAAATGCCTTTCACTTGTGATTCTGCCTTTTTTTATCTTTACGCATTTGTACAAATATCTCTTTGTATAATTTGCACTTGCAGGGCATAAAACTACAGATTCTTTCCATAGGGTATAGGTATCTTCCTCTAATGATTTTATGACTAAACTAGTTTATTTCAGTATATTTTAACTCCAAATCAAAATAGTTTAAATTCCTTAAACTACAATACTACCTTCAAAGCTTCTGGCAAACATATGGCAAATATAACAATTCCATGGTTACACACCAAACCCAATAACAATTAAAGCTATTTTGAAGTTGAACTGATATCTGTGCTGGATTGTTACACAAACGGTGATGTAAACTCCTGAAAACTAGGACAGATAGCAGCAAAACATACTTGGTTCTGTCTTCCTTCCTAAAGCTTATAAGGTTTTGTAACTTTCTATTTGAATCCTAAAAATGCTGGTGTATGAAGGGTTATTAACCATTCCTTTTACTGTACCCATATCTTTTGCAAACTGTAACCCCTTCTTGTCAAAGTTAAGTGCTTTCCTTTTGTGTTTGGAGCCACAGTGCATTGCTCTTGAGCTGAGCAAGAGCTAAGAACACTTCCCAAGCAAATATCAGAGCAGTTTAGTTAGAAAACTAACAGGGGTAGGTATCTTGTTAAAAATAATAAGATAAAAATATTTCTTGTTGTCTCTGAAGAATTGGATTAAAACTTAAACTGAATATTACTTGTGGAAAATAACTGCCTGGGGTACATATCATTATTTTTCTTTGTTTCTGTCTGATTAGCCTAATTCCATTGATGACTTCAAATAAAAATTCTCCTGAGTAAAACTTGCTGCTTTTTTTAACGCCTGCTATGAAAGAGAAACAGTTACTGATTTCAAATAAATAACATCATGCCACTGTGGGTAATCTGATCAGCAAAAGTGCTGAAAAATATTTTATGGTTCTTGGAAAAATTTTTGTTCTGTCACTTAAGATATAATGAGAGGTTTTCTACTTCTACTGGAAGTCCTTATGTATAGCTTATATAAAGTAGTAATGGACTCCTTGTATATGCTTCTTTGGTTGTGGGGTGAGAGGGGGTTTGTTTTGTTTTGTTTTTTTATTGTTGGTTTCTTAATTTTTTAAAAACACTTTCCATGGCTCTTAATTTTTTGCTTGAGTGATGTTCATACTATTAAAATAGCTAATTTGAAATTACAAATCCCAGAATTACTCCTTCCGAACAATACAGCCAAATTTTGTTAATGTTAGCTTTAAATAAAAGCTTCTTTCAGTCTACTATTTGTAAAGCAGTAGCTTTTCTTGCAATCTCATTGTAACTTTTTTTTTTCCCCTAGATATAAAGCCAGCTAATGTGTTCATTACAGCTACAGGAGTAGTAAAGCTTGGAGACCTTGGACTTGGTCGATTTTTCAGCTCCAAAACCACAGCTGCACATTCTTTAGGTAAGCTTTCTCTGAGGTGTGAGTGTTGGGGAGTGGGATTTTGTGTGTTGTGTTGTTTTTTTTTTTGCATGGTTGGAATACTGTGCCCACTTCTGAGGAAGAAAAGGGTTAGGTCCTGCTAAACCTTTTCTTAAATATTAAAAACCCAGCAAAGCTCAGCACTATGAACAAATACACAGAAACGCTGTAACATTCAAGTGTCACTTTCAGCAGTACAGCTCCTTGGGTTGTTTTTCCCCTTTATTAGAATCATTTAATGTACATTCCTGGCTCAAATCAAATCTTCATGAGTAGAGTTTTCTAGAAATGCTAGGAAAAAAACAAGATCAATAATATGGATGCATTTTTTTAAGTTCATTTGAAATTTAATCAGTATGGGGAAGTCTAGTAATTCGGTATGCCTGTCTGGGTAGCATTGACGACATGTTGGTTATATGCTTTGAAAGGTGCTTCCCTATTTTAATGTGGAGTTTATAGATATAAGCTAAGTAAGTGGTGTGAGAGCAGGATTATGCTTTATAAACCATAAAGACTTCATAAACAAAACAGAAAACCAAATCCCAGAAAACTTGTAAGAATAGAGAAATCTTTCTGAAATGCTGAATTTATTCTTTGCTAGTACATTAAAAATAATGTATATTTTTTTTCCAAACAATTTTCATATGATTTACATCTTTGGAGTAGTACGTGTAGATTAGGAAGATTAAGAAGCCTTTAAAGATGAAAAAAAGCAAAAATTTGGCAGGTAATTTAAGTTTGGAATGTTGGGAAAGGACGAATGACAGAGTCTAGGAGTATTTCTCAAAAAGAGAAAATACTTGTAAATAGAGTAGCATCTGCTTTAAAGACAAATTAGTTTTTAATTGAAAGAATAAGTGTTTATAGTACAATCATGTATGGTTTTTTTAGTGAAGAAAAAAAATTCTTTTTCCCCACTGAAGTGGCTGTGTTTAGCAGTTGCTAAATTCAAGCCTGTTCAGTGACTGCAAAGGGTGTGAAATGAACTTTTAGATCCCTCAAGATCAGGGCCATTGATGGCAGCATCCAGAATAGTCTGCTGTTCCTTGTAAAAGATATTGAGGCAGGCAGAGCACCTTACCGACACTTGAATACAGATCGGTAAAATCAATTCAGATACTGCTCAGTGAGAATTTTTAACAAATGACAGTGACAATTCTGTAGTTAGACATTTAGGTATTCTTATATGTTTGACAAGAGTGCATGATAAGGAAGATAATATCTAAGAAAACCAAGAATGGTTAAGTAGTGCTTAGAATCCCTATTTAGGGCCATGGGAGAACACAAAGAATCATTTGCTTAGATGCTGACGTTTCTAATTACACTATGAAGTATCAGACTTCTTGGATTAAAATATGCCATATTTATCATCACCTCTTAGCTTTATTCAGATAGTCACACATACAGTGTGGAAGAAGAGAGGATTGACCTTCAGCATGTTCGTACCACATTTGGGTGTGCATGACAATTATTTTGACAGACGAAAACACCTATTTTAGAAAGAAAATTGTTAATGTGATCTATACTTCCATATCTTCCAGAAAGCTTTTGGTCACTCTTAGATGCCTTCCTGTTTTTATTATGTTTGCTGCATACTGATACTAATATAGTCAAAACCTTGAGTAACTGCTGAGATCTTAATAGGACTGAGGTGAAACTCAGAGATGTGAAAGCCTGCATTATTAAAAAAGGGATAGAGGCAGAGGAGAAGCAGTGAGACCAGACTGGAAATGTGCTGGGACCCCACACTGAAGTTCAGATATAACCCTGAAGGTCTGATACTAGTTCATGGCACAGCGTATTAGACAGGGCTGCTGCCCATGCTGCCATTGGAGCCCAGTGGCCATCTCTGGCAGCACTGTGGAGATCTTACTTGTCATAGGTGAGTTCTACTAGTGCCTTTGAATGGAAGAAAGATGTAAAGGAGCACTACGAACAGGGCCCTGCCCCTGGAATGTGTTTGCAGGAAGCCCTAAATCCTAATCTGTGGGTAGGAGTGTGGGCAAAAGTCAGTTGTGAGGATGGGAGAGCTAGACTTGTGTTCTGAGGCAGAAGTCAAGAATTTAAAGAGGAACAAACTGCTTCAACCATGGGTTATTTTGGCTTATTGCAGGGGAATGGTTGCAGAGGGACTGAAGGCTGAGCTGGAGTTAAAAGCAGTGTAAAACCCCCAAGTCCTTTTAAAGCTCATCTCTTAGAAAGACGAGTCAGAGAGCGAGGGGTAGAGGGATGGAAGCTTTGTTTGTAATGTCGGGTGCTGTGTCTTGGTAGAGGAGGTGTTATTTATTTTTGTTTGTTTTCTTTTTTCCCCATCTCCTCTTCTCCTCTTTCCCTCTTAATTACGACCTAATGTCATAATTCAGCCTAGGAAAAAGGTTTTCTTCAGCTGTTAACTTAGGCTACAGCAGAGACAGTGATGCTCTGATTTATCATGTCGCTATCAGAGACCACTTTAAAAAATAAATTCCTCATGCAGTTTCTGATGCTGGTTTTCCTGAAATTTCTTTCAAAGTTGTATCTTTTTATGATTCCATAAACCTTCAGTGCACAAAACCTAGTGAATCACAAATGTATTGTGTGTAGCAATTTATACTTATGTGCTTTATAAAAATTTCAGTAGCGAAATAGATTCAGGCTTTCAGAGATAAAGAAATGCCCTAAAATTTTCATTAGCTACAGCTTCTAACTGCTAATTATGAATAATACTGATTTAATTAGAGTACTTGCTGATGGTCCATTTGAAACAAAAGAAAATACTGTACTGGACATGGTTTATGTTCTTAACTCTTTCTATACAGCCTTATCAAAACAGTAGAATTTTCTGTTGTGGCATGTAAATACCTATTTGAAAACATAAAATCTTTCTTCCAAGAAAGCAAGGGAAATGGAGACCTTTCAATGCAAACTTGACAAAATTTCTGGGTTTCAGAAGACTTTATATTAGAAAGGGGAAGATGATCAAAGAAAGGCTGCTTATTCCTTTCCCTGTGACTGTGTATGTTAGGATTTTCTTGTTGCTTTTTTTAACAGCTGAATGCCAGGCCTTACACTGTTTGAAATGGCAATTCTGAGGCTAGCTGATGGAAAAGTGCAATTTTTTTTTTTTTAATTTTTATTAACCATTCAGTGGATTTAAGGATAGTCAGTCTATGTTTTAGTATTTCAATTAAAAAAGAAAATAAATCACTGTACTACTGTGCAGTACCATCTCCATGGTACTTCTGTTCCTAGCACACAGCTGTGTTATGAGGGATTTAACTGTAAACTCATGCAGGCTGTGAGGAATAAAATACCTTGTAAAAATGTGTGCAAATACTCTTCTCTCCTCTTGCATACGGCTCTCTAACCCAGCAGATAGTGTCAAACCCATGCTGAGGTGGTGGTATGCAGCACCATTTTGCTGTGCATAGAATGAGCTCCTCTTTCATACTCTTAACCAAACCATTCTGAGAACCTGCACCCTTGAGTGTGCAGGAAGGCTAGGAGGGAAACTGGAGCTGATTCATTGCAGGCATCACAGAAGCTGTATTAAAACAGCTCTTATTTTATGTCCAGAAACCTGAGATCTCCAACAGTAGTTTGAAAGCTGAAGATAAATTACTGTGCTGTTACAATGCTACATTATAAAAAACCCAAGATATTTATAGATTAATTTCTGTAGTTAGACAATTTGCACAATATAGGCTAGGTTGCAAAATTACTTTGGATAAGTGCAGTAGTTTGTCCTGTATCTGTGGTTGAAGATGAGCCTGTGACTTAGAAGTATCCTACACCTACATTAAAATAAATAAGTAAAATGAAAAAATTTACAGTTGTGGAGAATTTGTCATGTCAGTGGTTGGTTACCCTCACTGCTCCTTAACTGCAGCTTATTTGTAATTTACTTTGTCAGCCTTCAGCATCACCCATTCATTTTGTTAAGCGCTTACGTGTTGTGTTGAACTCTGTATTATAAAAAAACCTGTGATCATGAACTCATTCATAAACCGTATCTTTTGATTACTTAAATTGAGCCTTTTTAAAAAACTGAAGTCTTGTTCTGGAATTCTTTTGGAAGTCAGAAGAGTTACTAAAGTACTTTTAGTCCCCTTCCTGAACTCAGATAGTTACGTATTCCAGTGCATGGGAAGTCAGTAATAATTATAGGGCCTTTTTAAAAACTAGTCTATTAAACACCTTCTGAATCACCCATTACATTGTTTTATATTAACATTTACCAGGCAGTTTTTTCTCCTGGCTTAAGAATGCTTGATATTGGGGCTAGTTCCTCTACTTCTTTGTACTCCTCGATGCATGGTTGGTGTTTAAGCGAACACACTTTCCTCTAACTCAGCTACAGTATGAGTTACGTGTTTATGCAGGTAATAAGATGGACTGTTATACAGTAACTCCCTTCTTCATAATAGTTTCTTTGCCTCTGTTCCTTCAAATCCAGCTTTCTTCCCCCTAATAAATACCATTTACGTGATGTCTGTTGCCTCTCCCAATAGCAGAAAGCTTGTGTAAAGAAACAGCACTTTTTGGATTTGCAGCATCTTTAAAGGGAGGGAGCTCCCGAGCAGCAACAGATTCTGAGGAAGCAGTATATTTGACCCAGGCCGTTTGCAAGGAGATTACTGTTTAGACCGGCAGGTTATCCAAAATGTGCAAATGCAGTGAATGGAATGCTAAAGTTACAGATTTTGCTCTTAAAAACATAGGCATGTAATGTGTTACATATTTGCCCTGTATTATCCCACTTCTGTGTCTTAAGATGAAGAAAGTCGCATGTCTTTATAGTATTATGGTGCTGTATTTCACTTAACAGAAAAAAAAAAAGATCCAGGAAAGAAGCATTATGTGTAATTACATCTGGTAGTTGGTTGCCAGTAGTACAGCTATGTACTGCGATTGCTCACTCTTTTAAAGAATCGTTACAATACCTTCAGTAGTTCCTGAATGTCAGAATAATGAATCTTTTGTGTCATGTTCTGTTAAAAACAATTTACAAGTAGTAATTGTATTTTTAATAGTTATTTACTTGAGCAAATCAAGAGGGTCTGGCTGCAGACTTGCACTCTCAGACACTTGCACTTCCGCTATTGGATTTGCCGGTCTTGTCTTTTTCTTGCAGGACCCTGTACGTTA
>JAVSBS010005568.1:0-10285 GCA_033124195.1 Coracias cyanogaster | reverse complement strand
GTTGAGATCTTCAGGTTGTTTTTGTGATTCGGTGACTAACATAACTGTAATTTAAATTCCTTTCACTTGTTGATCATCAGGGGCTTCAAGTTGTATTGCAGTTAAGGTGTTACACTAGGCTAAACGCTGGGAAATGATAGCATTTGTTCTTCCTTTTCACTATCATCAATCTTTCACAGTCATATCAGACCCCTAATGTATCAGCAGGCTTCCCAGAGCTACTGGTTAAAATTACCTTTGCTTTTGGTAAACCGTGAACCTTCAAACCTCTGTGT
This sequence comes from Coracias cyanogaster, assembly GCA_033124195.1. NCBI lineage: Eukaryota > Metazoa > Chordata > Aves > Coraciiformes > Coraciidae > Coracias > Coracias cyanogaster. The sequence goes on along the minus strand of JAVSBS010005568.1, from coordinate 10,010 downwards.
TTTCAGCTGCCCCCTGTGGATTCTGTGAAGCCTCTTTTGGGATTATTACTCACTGCCAGCTACTTGCCTGATGTCTCGGAGCAGCAAAGGTAGTGCTGCTGTAACCAGCCAAGAACCAGATAACTATTAAACTTCTGTGTTGTTTTTAGATGAAATCTGCTAACAAAGCATCAGAATATACTAAACTAGTGCATTAAGTAATGGATGGATGCAAAATACAGCTGAAAGTTTTCAGAGGTGTCCAATCTTAAATTCCTTGGGGTATAAAAAAAAAAATGTAAGGGGGGAGAAGTTTGAAGAGGGAAGTACAACAGTAAGGATAATCAAAATATGAAAGCCGTGTCATACCAAATGTTGTTTAATTACAGTTGTCAATTTTAAGGTAACTGTCATTAAACAGCCATTAAAGTACTGCTGCTAATGCGTTAGAATAGCAGAGTTGTATCTGGGTATTCTAGTAGCTGTTCTGGTGTTGCAGTCCACCCATCTGTGTGCCTGTTCTTGTCCAGGGGAAAGACCATCCCCCTTGACCATTCCTCTGTTGTGAGCAAGTACAAACATGTCATGAGACTAAATGGTTTTCACAATACTCCAGCATTTTGAGTTGCCTTTCCCCAGCCTTTTTCCTTTTAAGCTCTTGATCTTTTGCAGACTTAGTTCAGAGCTGCAGTGATTCCTCAGGCCAATGCTAAGGAAGCCTCTGCTTTCCCAGGGCTGGAAGTCTTCCCCTGAAATGTTTAGGGGGGCGAATCCATTGCAGAGTGCAGTATGGGACCTCTGTCCCTGCGTACCTGTTAAAGAAGCATGTTCTCAGTTTATATTGGTCTAGAATACTGTTGTCGAGGAGATGAGTTGAAATGACAGGTTAAGAGCAGTGGCCTGACGTGGGATAAAGGTGATACTGGGTTTCTCAATCTGAGCTGGGTCTCTCAAGTACTTTGCACCCTCCCCCTCACCCCCCCACCTGAAAGCATGGCAGTTAGAGATGTCAGCCTTTTGTAGAAGCTGGGGCACATTGTCAAAGCAAAACCCTTAACTTTTGAAAATTATTACAGTAAAATTATTAATCTGATTAATTAAAACCATTCACCTGATTATTCAGATTTGGCATTACTTATGTATTCACTGTATCTGTTTCCAGTATTCACGTGGAGATTAATTCTGAGTAGATGAGACTAATTCAGAAGTGCAGAATTGATAGGAGATCTTTGTGTTAAATAAAATAGCGTGAGATTCATACTCAGATTTTCGTAGTTTGCAGCTAGAGTACTGGTTTTAACCTCTGTGTTGCAAGAGGTTTAATTTCAAAATAATGTCAATTTGTGTTGAATTGACAGAATTCAGTTGTTTTTCATCATCAGGATTTGGTGCTTAAGAAAATATTCCACAAAAATTGAAGTAAAAATCTATGTAGGTCTGTGAGTCTTTTTGCTACTAGGCAGTCATTTGGGGGGGGGGGGGGGTGTAGGGAGAAATTTCAGCGACACCGCACCAAACATACCCCTACTATTGTTTTTCATAACTTTTCACATGTGAACCCATCACTCAGATACTTTATTTCTTTTCAATGGCTTTTTTTAACAGAGCTGAAACATCTCTCATAATTCTCTTCTGAGTAACTTGTGACACAGATGGGTGGGGTCTCATTAAAATCAACAGGAGAGATGTCCTGGAGTCTCCATGTAAATTTGTTCTGGGACAATCCTGGTGAATGCTGCATTTCAAGAGCAGACATCTCTGGATCCCACAGCTGAGGCAGGTTGAGCTAGGCCAGCCACAGATTTGGGAGCTGAAAAGCCCTTGCAGAGTCTAGTCCTGCAGCAGATGGCCAAGTCACTCGTAGGAACCTCAGCTTCTGCTGGGCTCGCAGGTTTTCCTGCCTTCTTCTCTGGGCAGCTGAAGATCCTGGATTTCAGGCTCAATTGTAGTTTGAGTATCTGAAACTGAATTGTTTATTAGTTTCAAAAGCAGCTTTTTCAGATTTGTATATTCTCAAAAGGAAGAGCAGACAACTCATTTTAAAAAAGACTAATAATAAAATATTCAAGCCACAGAAGGTAATTTATAGCTATTGTTATTTCCAGCCACAGTGATAACAGTTTGGAAAGGACCAGGGATATGTGTGTAGTATGTTCTCTTGGTTCTCTTCAGAAAAAAGTAATTACTTCTGAGCTTCTTTAAAAGCAAAAATTGCAAGTATTCTGCAACTGAATAATTCTGGTTATTATCTATCAGTAGTGAAAATAAAGCTGCATTGAATGAAATATATAAATTGTGTGTATTTCTATTGAACTGAAGACTCATAAGTATGAACTGAAATTATATGTGTAGCAAAATGAGAAATACAGAAGAGGATTCTTTTTTTTTTAGCTAGGAAAACTGTACTTTTTACTGCTGCATAACAACAGAAATCTTCATTTTAAAGTACTTCTGTATTTATTGCAGTTGGTACACCTTATTATATGTCTCCAGAGAGAATACACGAAAATGGTTACAACTTCAAATCTGACATCTGGTCTCTAGGCTGTCTGCTGTATGAGGTAATATTGATATATACACTGTACTTAATAACAGTGTTGTGCTCCCCTCCCCCTGACCCCTCCAAATATATTAACTACTGTTTGGGATCTATTTCTATTTTTTGTTTGTTTAGAAAAGTATAAAGCATTGTGGGAAAGCTACTTTTCGGCTATTATCTGTCTTTAATACTAGCAGTGAGAACTCTTATGTAATTTCAGCATATGAAATACTTATGTGTTGCCTGTTACTGGGCTCGCTACAAAGATTTTACAGCAATTTATTGAAGATTGGGCATAACTGAAGGATAAATGAAAAATGGCAAGCACATGTAAAATTGTTCTGGGTGTTTTAATGGCCTGTGCTGATTATATGATTTTGGTAATAAATGCTTTGAGAAATAGCAGGATTGACTTGAGTATGCAACTAATGCTTTCAAAAACTGCAATATAGTTATTTTAATACAAGTTTAATTTCTTTTATTTAAAACCTAAGTAAGGCAGTTTAAAAAAGGTTTACTGTGTACTTAGTAGCTTGGATTAACTTTCAAGGTAATGACTGCAGCACAGACATGTTTTTTTTCTACCTTTTCTTCTCCTCGAATTGATTAAACTGTAATTATTGGTTAATTTCTGTATTCATATGGTCAAGATTGGTAGATGAAGCATGATTTTAAGTGACATAGTCTGAGAAAACAGATAAAGAGCAAATTGAAATTGAGGTGAATGAAGGTGTGAAGAACAGGTAGGCTTCTAAGGCAGCTACATCTTCAAAGTTCTTTGCATATTGTTTGTTGATCAAAAGATTAAACATTTATGTTGAAGGATGCTTGAAAAAAATTACATTCCATCAGCAGTGAAGTCCTTCTAGTCATGTTCAGGATAATAAACCCAACTCACTTTTCATTTACCTACAAGCCACCTGCCTCAGTGAGTCAGCAGAACTCATTTAACACATACTCAAGAGAATAGGCACCTCCTGTCATTTTAGGGTTTTGTAGAAAGTGTCAGACTGTTAAAGTTGTATGTTACTACTAGGTGAATTGTCTCCAGTAATATTAGTTTACGTTTTATCACTGACTTGGCGCTTTAAATATGAAAAGGGCAAAAAGCTATATTGCAGTTCTGCAGAGTTTACAGATCTGTGTATAGCCATTGCTTCTAACTCCTGGGGACAGTTCACAGGAATGAAGTCCAAAATCTGATAGCAAATATTGAGAAGTTTAAACCCTGAGCTGCAACTTCATCCCCTATTGGGATTCCTTGGTACTGACCACAGCAGCTGCCGTCAGTTTCAGTGCTCTAGTTCACACACTTGTGCAAGCAGGAGCCTAAAGGTAGCATAAAGGTAGATGAAGATTTTTCACTATTACTACTTTTTCCCCTTGTTGATTTTCTTGATGATTTTTTAAATCTGGAAACAAATACAACCCTGAATAACTAATTATTATATAAAATAAACATACTTTGAGGGTAATTTTTCTTCTCTTACTGGATAGAAATCAGTAGCACTTTCATAAAGATTTTTTTTTTTGAGCTTACTGCTTTGATGCTGACTAGTATATTAAACACCTATGTGAAAATTGAATTTTTGTTAGATCTGGTAGATAATTTCAAAATATCTGAAAATATCAATTCTGTTGATGGACTCAGCATCTTTAAATATCATTCTCTTTTCTTTTTTAGAAGTTTTGCCAGGATGATACAATGTTGTGTTTAGATTTTTCTTATTGTAAGAATAAAGTAATTATAAGGATACTTATTGTTGGTATATATTATATAGCTATAGCATGTGGCACTGTCTTCAACTGTAGCTTGTAATGTTTTTTTAAAGGTGCATTTATCCAACTTAGTGAACTCTACAATATACTAGATGTTTGTGGTGAGGTGGGTTTTTGGTGGTTTGTGGTTGTTTTTTTGTTTGTGGAGTGTTTTTAGTTGTTGTTGATCACTGAGATGTAATTTTGAAATTTTAGGTAAAGTAAACTCAAAATATATGCTTAGCATTTTGTTGTTGTTGTTTTTAAGTAATTTGAAACTGGTTACTTAAGGTTCTTCAAGATGTGTGGACAAATGCATGGTATTTTTATTATCCATGCAGTTTTGTCCTGAGTGTCTTTGTGATCTGTCTATTGCCTGCATTTTACTATGTTTTATTACATTGATTTCATGTTGATGTGTGCTCATATGTGCTCTGGATTCTATCCAGCTTAATTGGAGAAAAGCTGTGACATGTTTATCACTTCTCAATAAATGCTTAATTGCTGTTAAACTCTTTTCAGTTATATTTTAAGTTTAGACTAATTTGCTATAATATACATCATTTTAAGAAATTATTATTTCTAACCTATATTACAGTCTATTATTCTGTTATTTAACTGCAGCCAGTAAGATTTTTTTTTTAAGTATATTTTAAAGTCTGACTTTTTTAGAGCCCCAGGTATTTCTGAAAACTCAAAAACACTACCACTGGAGTTTTAATTGATATGCAACAAAGTAGACTTTACTAATTAAAATCAAGATGCTGTGCTTTTGCTACATGGACCTTTACATGGAAAAGTAGGTCTTACACATCTCCTTTTATTGTTCAGCGTAGCAATTGCATCCTTACAGGGTTGTAGGTTGGTGGCTTACAGTTCAAAAAAAAAAAAAAGAGGAAAAAAAAAAGGAAGGGAAAAAAAAAGAGAGAGAGAGCGAGCTGCCACCAGCCCCGAAGACAGACAGTGGGCTTTCGTCCCTCAGACACCCCCAGAATACTAATCAGGAAAGTCAGACCCTGGAGGTCAGGGAGCAAGTCAATCATTCTAGCGATCGTCTCAGTGTGGAGGATCAAATTAGCCTGAAAAATTCAGCTGCTGGGAGGAGAGGGCGAGCAGCTGTCAGGGGCAGCAGCGAGATGCACTAATGAACCAGATGAATAGTGCAAAAGCTTGAAAATAAAAACAGGACAGTTGACATTTTTCATCTGTCAAAGCAGGAGATGCATGAAAATATAGTATTCCTGTTTTAACTCCTTAGGGGACATTCAGAATTTTTTTAACACTCCACAGCATTCAAACAAAAGTACTTTTTAATGAACACCTAGAGTACAAAAATTAGTATCTGTGCATTTATTTAAAATTTCTGCATGCGTACAGACCTTGCAGTTGATTTTTCTTTTTCTTTTCTTTTCTGGTCTTTAGCTTGCATTTTTAACATTCTTTTTAAGGTAAGAGACAATGTCATGTAAATCCAAAAATTAACACTATTTTTGTAACACAGTTGCAGAATTTTTGGGAGGAGTGTAGGACGGAACTGTAGAAATGTATTTGTTTTGGGAGCTTTAGAAGTATTTATTCTTAACTGAAGGTAATATGAAAAAGTACTGAACTATTTCAGAGCACTTTTGTCAGATATAAAATAAATGCAAGAGAATTTGGGTAATATTTTTCATATGTTTTCCCCCAGTGGTATTGGTGCTGAGACATGAAAGAGTTAAACTGCTATCTGGAAGACCACAAGACAGATGAGAGCCATTTTCAGCTTGTCCTGTCCCTGCTGAAGCTCACTGAGTAGCACAGCATGGACTAGCGTGTTTCACACACACTCTGCCTGTCTGGGGATTGTACACATTGTCCTTCCAAAATCAAACTTATTAGCACATGTAGAAAAGGGTGACTGACTTCGGGGCAGCACTGCGCTCAAAGCAGCTCGTGCTGCTGCGGTTCAAAGACTTAGAAGACTTTGAACAGAATGGAGAGATTTTAAAATGAATTTTAAAATTTGTAATCCTGCTAACCATAACATTTGTTTCTACCTTAAATGTCAAGTTGTAACATTGTCTGGCAATAAAGCATAGGTTTACTACTGCTGGTTTTAAGCTGTTCACTTATATGAGTGCTCTCCAAAAGATATTCTTATTTTTGTACTACAGTTGTAAATGATAGTCAAGGGTTCCAGTTCTGCACTTCTGGGGATGTTTTGGGGTTTATTTTTTGAAGTATTTTCAAATAATGTACTGAGTTTTGTAAATACAGATGTTACCTTTTGTTTTCTTGCTTTAAAAAAAATGGTATTGACGTCTACTGGAACAGATTTTGTGACTTTCCGTAGCTACTGCTGCTATCCAGAATTTTCAACATACAGTATTACTTTAGATCAGATAATGTTTTCAAGTAAATGAAATGTTTTCTCCCAAAAGTTCTTCAGAGGAAAATTACACTGTGAGGTTTTTTTGTCTCCCTCATAATGCAAGGGCCCTCCACACTCACAGCAGTATTGGAAACTACTTATTTTTTCTTCATACTCTTATTGATAAAACTCTTAATGGTATACCATGCAAATATTGCGATATAAGGATCGTGACAGGTTCGACTGTATGACATTAGAATTAGTGCATGTACTGGTTACAGTAACAGTTTTGGAACTTTTTAGCACTGTGACACTTCTAAGCAGGGAATTGGAAGTCATTAAAGATCACTTTTGACTTGCTAGTCTTACAGATTTTTAGGACAAAACAGGTTTACTTAGAACACAAAAGAAAACCCTGCATTTTCTTTAAACAGATGGCTGCACTGCAAAGTCCCTTTTATGGTGATAAAATGAACTTGTACTCCCTATGCAAGAAGATAGAACAGTGTGACTACCCACCTCTCCCTTCAGATCACTATTCAGAGGAAGTAAGTAATTTTCCTTTTCATGGGCTAGATACTCAGTTTGTGAGCTGGCACACTCCCAGCAAAGTAAATGAACTTGTGTGATTTTATGTTATTTGCAGATTATGCCCATAAGTGTTTGCTTGTTGAACTTGCTCAAATATTCCTGTCAAAACAAGTCTCTGATACGATCTTAAATTTGGGGGATTAATGGTGGAAACATCGTACTGTTAGCTTCTTAATTTCATTGAGTTTCCTTGCAAGTGTGACAAAATGCTTTACCAGAATGCACAATGATATCTAATTCTGCATGCCAGAATGGGATTGAGTCATACATCTATAGTATGCTTTCCTAAAAGCACAACTGTACAAGTTTATGTTGCACAGTAGATTAGCGCGGTAGCCTTGTTTCTCTAGGGGCTCACATTAAAATAGATGTTATGTAACTCACTGGTAAGAATTAATTGTTTTAGTTCCAGTTTGTCTGCATTATAAAACTGTGATGTGCTGTTCAATATAATTGAATGGCAGTTCTTTTGCAAGGAAAAAGTGGCTCTTGGCAACACTAATAATACATTTCAGAGAAGTGTAGGCAGATGAAATAAAATAGATTTTTTTTTTTTTAATATACTCATGCATGTCACAGCAGTGTGTGTTTTAAGCTGATAAGTCACAGTTATTTACTGCCATTAATGCATTTAAGGGAGGTACTGGCTTTTTTAAGCTTTAAAATGAAGAGAAACTAAATAAATATTGGTTTTTGTAGTGTAGCAGAAAGAAAATATATAAATTCTTGCTTGTTAATGTTCTGAGATGCCAGTTTTGAAACACTTTCCCACTTTGAAAAGAACAGGGCAAACTGATGGAAGCGGTAAACCAAAGAACACGTATTAGTAACCAACTCTAATTGAATTCAGCCTACATGAATTAAAGATTACTTTGAAAACGCAAACATGAGCACTGAAATACGTTTAATAAACATAAAACATTGTGCAATTTCATTTATAGAATAGGGGTTGTAATTGTGAAACCTAAGGTGTTTTTGCATTCAAGGAGTGATGGTAATATTAACAAAAGATTACTGTCCAGTATTTTGTTTTGTTTTATAGTGACAATTTTTCCCCTTTTATGAAACAAACTGGACTTAAAGACATTTAATCCTTAATATCACTGAATTAATGATCTATTGTATACACTTATATACTCTGGGTTTTCCAGTTAGTCATTTTACCTGTGCTGTTTTTAATTACTATTTATTGTAGACTATAAATATGGCAGTTCATATAACCAACTTCAGAACTGGAGGCCTAGAAATACAGTAGGGTGTGAACAATAATGCAAAATGATAGCAAGAATGTCAGGGGCCGTTCTTTGTTGTGTCATTCATGCTGTCTTCCTTTTTCCATGAAGCGCATGAATATTTCACATATCTGCATCCTCATCCTCTATTCTTCTTGACTAATTTTCAGACTGTCTGAATTTGCATTTCACATGGTAGCTGATTAGGAGATGCGGAGTGCAGCAGCGAAGCCTCAGCAGGCGGTTTCCATGGTGACCTTCAGCAGGATTTTAATGATGATACCACTAGTGGTTCGTTGAAGTTGGCCTGCCTGCAGGGCTACTTCACTGCAGCTAAGTGTGAAGTTGGATATGCGGATTCCCAGCCAAGGGGCAAATATCAAAGTCTGGCCCAGATAGAAGGTCTTAGAGATTGGATGGGGAAAGAGATTCCGTCTTTTACTTTACATCTGTATAGTTCCTAGTGTTGAAAACAGATGCACAGCACAACTTGTTAGGTTTTCCTCGTTTCAAAGCAGACATGTACTTCTGCACCTTGGATAAGCCAGTTATTTGCAAAATACATATAAGTTGTTTTAAAACATAGGGAGAGAATCAGAGCTGTGATAGGTAGGAAGATAGCTGTGAAAATAGTTACTTTAAAGAAGTAATCAACTATCGAGAGTGTAATGAGAATATTTTTTTTTTAATGTTCTATATGAAGACACATCTTCACTAAGGTGTGTGGAAAAATAGATGTGTTTAATAGTTACTGCACCAAAATAGAATTTTTTTTTTTTCCTTTTATGAAGAAATACTGTTCTGGCATGAACTATAAAAAATAATTTAAAAAAAAAAAAGTGTTATCTGTCATATTGGGATACTGTCCTAAATGTTTCACCTGTACAGGATATTTAGATATCAAGCATTCAGCCAGGTTGGAAGCACACTGAGTAAGCAGTAAAGATCAGGGATCCCCAAGCAGTAAAACCCACTTTATATTTTATAACAAAGAATTTTCTGAAAGGAAAATTTCACTGAGTGTTGTTCTCTGTGTCCTTTGATACAGCAGTGTAAATACTTTCATTACAAAATACAAGTGTTTTTTCACATAAACTTTGTAAGTAAATTTTAATGAGTTTTAAGATATAACACTTTTTGTAAATTTTAGGATCTTTGTGAGACCAGCCTGTTAGTAATGTATCACTTCTGTGTCACCGTAGGATAGTGACAGAAAGATGCACCTTAAGATAGGTGGACAGGTGGATTTTTTTTTTTTTAAACCTTTGGTTAAAAATTCCAATAGTTTAAAATACGTTTTCACAAACAATTGCTTCAGCAGTAGAGTCATAAGCCAGGATTTTAAAATGTTTAAAAACTTTGGATATCTCAATTTTTGAAAATTGTTAAGAACATCTGGTATTCAGGGCAAGTACTCAGCATTTACTGAAAGCTGTTCTGCTTTAGGGAATTCAAAGCTAGGGCTCCCTAGCCACCCCCAATCAATACTCTTAAAATCTTGTCAGCCAAGATTAGTAGCATGTTGCTTTCATGATAGATGAAGTTTTAAAATCTTCCCTTT
>JAVSBS010005567.1:12939-29593 GCA_033124195.1 Coracias cyanogaster | reverse complement strand
CCCCCCCCCCCCCAGTTCTGTAAATAACCGCGGGCCGTAGTTTGAGGACCCCTGCCTTAGAGCATCCCAGGTGACATTAAGCACCTGTGTGTAGACATCTGAATTGCTCCCCTGGTTATAGTTTGTTTGCACTTTATTTATATTTAATTTACCCAAGGCTTAAGGGCTAGGTGCTGGGAAGAAGTTCAAATTTTTCCCCTTGCCACCTAATTCAGCTTTTGCAATTTTTCTTTCATCTTTCTCTAAAACAACAGGGATTGGACAGCCGGATAAGTAGTGGCATATGCCAGTACACTTAGTGATCTTAAAGAACTTCTCAGGTCCCATATTGGTGTGTTCTGCTCATAAAATAATGTTTAAAACAATTGTCAGGATTTTTTTCCCAGACCATATTGGCAGGATGTAATAGGAGTCCTTTGTTTTCTTGTACAATGTAGGGGCAGTACCCTTCCTGAGATGGTGTTCCTGGTAAAGGTGCAGCTGCTGAAGGTGTGAAGGGCATTGATGGTGTGCTTGAGCTGTCCTGTTCCCTTCTGGTAGGACATGTAGGCTTTATGGCTCTGGGGCTTTAGGGTCTTACTTTTTTCAGTATTTGTGATGTAAATGGAAGGAGGGATGTTCAGTGGTTCCATTTGGACTGATCATACATCACACAGCTGTTCACAGGTGCAGATGCTGGATTTCTGTCATCTTTTCTACTCCTGTAACCATATACAATTCAGTTCCTGAACTACAACTGGACTACAGAATATTCTATTACTGTTTATGAAGACCCTCAAGAGGGTAGTGTGGAGGTGCCACACATTATTCTTTTCAGCATCTTCATTTTTCACTGAATCTCCATAGCCTGGAGGTTTTGTAAACTATGACTAGCAAGTAAAATAAAATTAAATTCCTGATTAAACAAAATTAGCAAGCATATAAATAAGTAAGATTCACTATAAACCAGCAGTTACAGGCTTCTATATACATTTGGTGTATTTTCAGTTCATGACTTAGTTTCTTTGACAGTTCTAGTGGTTCAGATTTCCAAAAATATGTCTATCTCTTTTGGGGATGAATGAAGCTGCAAAAAATTGATTTGCAAGTGAAGTTCAAGCAAGGAGGCAACCCCTTCTTGGAGTTCCTCTTTTGTTTTAGATGCCACCATAATGTAGGCAAATACATCCATCATGTGAGAATACTAATGAATAATGTGTGCCCTAACCTTCTGTCACTCTGGATTGAGGAAATCTGACAAGGTGTTCAGTTAATTCCTGTTAAAGGAACCAAGGCATAAAACCAAAGAATTGCTGCCTAACTTTGATGACAGCTGTAGACAATCAGTTCTAAGTAAGGACGGACACACATGGGCTGTGCATTTCCCAGTGCTCTTGCCCAAATTTTGCTGCTTCTGCCAAATATTTCTTTCATGTTGCTCTTCCAGACCTCCTATGTGACAACTGCCAAAGGCTTAAGAGGGAATGAGAAAGTACTTAGGCTCAGCTGCCCTCCCTGGCACTGCACATCCAGAATGCCCTATAAAACAAGCAGAATACACAGTTCTAGGGTCACACAATAACAAGGCAACGTATACTTGGCAATATATCTCATCTTCTCTCTGGCGTGTGAACTGGTACTCCACAAAATCCAGCACTGCACTGTGGTAATGGACACATTTTGAATGGATCAAAACTACTTAACATAGAAGGTAGTAGTTTAATGAAAATTACTTATCAAATTCTGTATTATCTGACCTAGAACTGGAGACACAGCCTTGCGGTTGGCAGCTTAACAACATCAAATTTGAACCACCATCTCAGAGTTCTGCCACTTGCAGGTAGCTATTCCCAGGAGTTGTAACCTAGCAAAAAAAAAAAAAATTAACTAAAGGCAGAATCTAGATGAATTCCGCAAGATGGAAAGTGGCAGGAGTATATTGGCAAAGACTGCAAGGGTATGGAATGCAAAAGCTCAGGCAACTCTGCTTCCTCATAGTGAATTAGCATTCCTAGCAGAGCTTCTGCCCAGGAGCTACCTAGGTAATTTTTGTAAAGTTTTATTTATTAATTGACCTGAGATCAGGTCACATTTACCATAGCGATGAAAGATAATAACCTTAGACGTTCCGGTTACCCTCCCCCTCCAGCTTAAATTAACAAGGAATTAGTCTGGAAGAACACTGAGAGAGTATCAATCACTTTGTGCACCTCTTGTCACGCAAAGCATGGAATATATTCATAGCAGACAGCAGCACATGAGAAGCTACAGGGAGATTATTGGAATGATGCCAATGCTCAGTATTCCTAAGAGATTTCTTCACAGAAATTACCCATACTTTTTAGGGCTTACAAATGGGGTAATGCAAATACACTGTATCAATTATATATATATAAATAAATAAAAAAAACCACAACAACATTCTTCAAGCAAACTGAGGATTCATCAACCTAGTATAGTTCCTGTTGCAGATCAGGGAATTAAGGCATGCCAGCCACTGAAGAGAGTCATAGAATCATCAAATGGTTTGGGTAGGAAGGGACCTTAAAGCTCATCTAGTTACAACCCCCCTGCCATGGCAGGGTCACCTCCCGCTAGACCAGGTTGCTCAAAGCCCGGTCCAACCTGGCCTTCAGAAGTTCAGGGATGGGGCGCCCACAGCTTCTCTGGGCAGCCTGTTTCAGTGTCTCACCACATTTACTGTAAAGAATTTGTTCCTTATGCCCAATCTAAACCCCCCCTTCCTTCAGTTTAAAACTGTTGCCCCTTGTCCTGTCACTGCAGGCCTTAGTAAAAAGTCTCTGTCCTCCTTATAAGCCCTCTTAAAACAGAATAGCGTAGAATAGGAGTGTTTCAGCTGGAAGGGACCTACAATAATCATCTAGTTCAACTGCCTGACCACTTCAGGGCTGACCAAAAGTTAAAGCATGTCCAAATGCCTCTTAAACACTGAGAGGCCTGGGGCATCAACCACCTCTCTCGGAAGCCTGTTCCAGCGTGTGACCACCCTCTCGGTCAAGAAATGCTTCCTAATGTCCAGTCTGAATCTCCCCTGACACAGCTTTGAGCCATTCCCAAGTGTCCTGTCCCTGAAGCGGAAGCCACTAACCTGAAAGCACTCTAGAGTAGCTTTAAGGAAAACTGCCATGTGGAGTAAAACTGAACATGACAGCACATGTCTCTGCATCCATAAACAAACTCCTGCTCATACAGTGTCCTTTTGAACACTGTATACATGCAACCTGTATGTTTAAGTAACAGAGATCTTGATTTGCTGAAGCTTTTTCTCCTTCTATGCAGAAACTTCAGCCTCTTGACGTTTCCAAATCTCATTTGGATCCAGAGGCTGTGGTTATCACAGGTGCAGACACAACCAGTCACTCTTGAGGCTGTTACTCCACGGGCTCTAAATCTGTATAATTCAACCATTGGCTTCCCATCTTGCACAAACGTAAGGTGCAGGCATTCACTCCACTTTTGACATACCAGCAAGAGCAAATGGGACTGTATCTTTTCAGATGCACTCCAGATTTCCCAAGAACTGTGAAGTGCTTGTGCTCTGTGGAATCCTATCCAGTAAGTTAGCTTTCTCTTAAGAGTTGTGGAATATTTGAGGTATTTTTCAGATTAAAGTCATGCTTAGTTATCACGTAAGCTGTTGCAAACCAGAACGGATCTATTTCTATCCAGGATTTTATCAAGAGATACACTCCAGTGCATACGCAGCGAGTGCGGCCTGTGCAGGTGGCTGAAGTTGCTGCTCTTGCGTCCCTGTGCTGTGACGAGTGTCCTGAGCGCGCCAGCCTCGCTGCACACACGGACACTCTGTGTAGCACCGGTGCTGTTCCGCTGCACTGCCGGCGTGCACCAGGCAGCTGGGAACACGCTGTAGAGTTCAGTCTGCCCACTCAGAGGTACAGCTGCTGCTGCAAACAAGTTGTCACTTGTCACAGGGCTTCTTCCTGAACTTAATTCCTAAAATCAAAATGAGGATTTCTTCAGGGGAATAGAGTACACAACAGCTAAACTTTAGAAGTGAGCAAACTCCAGAATTTCCTCATGCTTAGGCTCAGGGTAATCTAGAGTCTTCTTAGGGGAAAAAGGCTACTTTTTACAATTTTCCTGCCTTTCCTTGGGAACAATGTAATAGTCAAACACATTTATTGTAGCTACTCTTAAATTTATTGTACCCACTTGTTAGGGGCTTGTCCTTATTTCCTTGCAGGTCATGAGTTACTTTAGGCTTATGATGGCAGAAACATAATTTCTGGGGTTATTTCACAGTTCTCAGATTTGTGCGTCTGTTTTGGAAGACGTTAAAACCCCCTGAAGGAAGCGAGGAGGCTTAATGCCTGGGCGAACACAAGGACTGCACGCTCGGCAGGCAGCAGGTTCTTTCCAAGCAGCTGGATGGTGCTTCCTCAGCATCCACTTCTAAGGAGGTGGCTGAAAGAGGATGAGGCATCTCCCTCCTTCATTCTCTCCCGTGAGCCAAAGAGGGTGACGGTGCAGATTTTCCAGCCCTGTTAGTCAGCCAGAGAACTGCTCCTGCCGCGGTGCTCAGTGCGGCTCAGGTGTTCGCTGTGGCTGAGGGACCTGTTTTCGCAGGGGAAGGTGACGTCAGGAGAGCGCCCTGCGCGCCCGCTCCCTGTGCAGCTGAGCCTGCCCAGCCCTGGATCCCTGTGGCCAGCACGGATCTCTTTGCTGAGCGTTCGGACTGGAGACTATTCAGCATGGCCTTGGGTGGGAGATAGTCTGGGATGAGCAACGTGAAGGCTGATGGCCCATAAAATGTGGTGGGCCGAATGCTGGGCGAGGACAAAGCTGCTTCCCACCCGCCTCAGGCCCAGGCCCAGGCCCAAGCCCAAGCCAGGCCCAGCTCCAGCCCCAGTCCCAGGCCACCGCCCAGGCCCAGCTCCAGCCCTGGCTGCTGCCCCCGGCCCCCCCTCTATTGCCCCTCAGTGCCCAGCCATCAACTGACGCCCTCCAGCACAGACCGGAGAGGGCAGCGCCTTCCCGAAAGCCCGCTGCTGGCAGCACTGTGGCTGAATATGTTGGTCTCATAACCCAAGCGAATGGAACACCAGGAGCATTTCCATAAAATGAAAGGCTAAAGACACTACTGAAATTGTTAAGAGCAGGTACACAGGTGTCCTGAGCACACCAGCATGCAGGTATGTAGTGGACCGCTTTTTATTTTTGGAGGAAAGATAGACTGAGAATTAGAGAGGGAAGGTAAATCTGTAGACAATTTGGACAACAAATAAGGCTACATGCATGGACTATAAAGACAATTATCTATTGGAGTACTTTGCACAGGGACCTATTAGTCTCAGTTGCTATTAATATAAAGTTCCTCTACCAGGAATTATGGTTTGAAGCAGGAGTAACTTATTGGAGGCAGGAGTAACATGGCACTAATCCGTGCCATGCAGGTAGTTGGGTAAGGAAGGCCACTCAGGCTTTACTTTTAAATTCTTTTAGCTTTATACTTACACCTATTAGTGGGAGTGATAACAGCAGTGACAATAAGAACCGCTTTCACCCTCTATCCTTACACTTCTATTAATGTAACTTTGCATGAGTGGTCAAGGAACAGCCACACTCTTTCTTTGATTATGGGGAGGCCTCTGTTGGGATCTCAGTGGTGGGGCCCCATGAAAAGCATGGAGTATTGACATTAACTGAGGCTCAGAAACTGCATCCTTTGCAGTTCTTTGCAGATCAGTAGAATATTTATTTATTGAGTTGTATTCGTGGCATGACAAGCTCTTCTTCCCAAAACTGGCTAAAATAAAATTTGTCTTTAGTCTCAAATAATAGGTTCCTTACAGACAATTGTCAAATATTGAATATGAGCCACCTCAGTTTCCCTTTTTCCCCAGCATTAAGAGATTGAAGAAGCAATCATGTCCCTTGTTTTTTTATTTCTTCATGGATCTCATGAAGACTTGTCTGAATTCTGACTGTGTTACAGTGGCAGGATACCCTTACACTTGCTGCATTCCACTCATACCCTGCTTCTATTGATATGCTGAGGTGATTGTAACACTGTGTTTATAAGGATTCCGAGGGTACGTTGGTATACATGCATATGTTTTTTGGTTTAGTGCCAGATTACACACAGTAAATATTTTTTGTAGCACTTGGAAATGTTTCAGTGGAGTCCAGTTAATAACCAGCAGCATTGTTCTTTAGAGGGAAAAAAAAAAAAAGCTAACATTAAAACAAAAGATGAATTGGAGCTTAGCAATTAGCAGCCTAAAAAAGCAAGTTGGGCATTCTGTTAAGATGCATCGTCCTTGTTCATCACAGTGCTGCCCGATTTGATTCCTATTTAGTTCAAAAACATTTAATTGTGTTAAAGTAATGCTTAAGCACTATTGCCTTTGTCTAATGTAGTATTCCCCATCCATGCAGGATGAACTTTCTCGAGCGTTACTCTGTGCTTTGAATCTCCTCCCTTTTAATTTTGCCATCATGAACCCCCAACTCTCACCATATGGATGTCACTGGAGTGAAACTGCTCTCATTGTTGGTTATTCTTTTCTTGCAGCTCTCCCTCCCCTCATGGCTCGTCGATCTCAAAGCTCCTCACAGGGGGACAATCCCCTTGACCCGAACTATCTTCCCCCCCATTACAAGGAGTATTACCGCTTAGCTCTGGATGTGCTTACTGAAGAAGGCAAAGAAAGTTACCAGCGTTTCCTGGCAGAGGAAGGAGCCCCCGATTTTCTTTGCAACTCAGAGGTGGATCACATCATACAGAATCTCCAGAAACCCCAGTATGCCAATCAGGAGGGTAGCACAGACACCACAGGTGACAATGACATGGATGGATCCTCTGGGACTTACTGGCCCATGAACTCAGACCTTGCTGTCCCTGAGCTTGACCTGGGCTGGCCAATGGTCTTTGGGTTCAGAGGAACAGAGGTGACAACCCTTGTGCAACCACCACCCCCGGACAATCCCAGCATTAAGGAGGAGGCTCGCAGAATGATTCGAGCAGCTCAACAGGTGAGACAGTGAAGAGCCCAACCAGAGCAGAGATAAAACGGTATGTGTGTGACAGATGAATCAGTGCAGCAGGTCCTCAGGTAATTCCCTTAACTTTGCTCCCAGGACCTGACAGCAGGGAAGGATGATTCTAAAACTACCATTTACTGCATCAAAACTAGCCTCTGCTCCCTAGTCTCATGGAAATTTATTTAAGACCATGCTAAAATATACCAAGAGTTCACAGAGTCACAGAATAGTTGAGCTTGAAAGGGACCTCTGGAGATGGTCTAGTTCAGCCCCCCTGCTCAAAGCAGAGTTGTTAGAGGGTTACTTAGGTCGTGTCCTTGAGTATCTCCAAGGATGGATGCTTTTCTGGGCAACCTGTTCGAGTGTTCAATCACCCTTACAATAAAGGAGGTTTTTCTTATGTTTAACTGGAATTTCCTGTGGTGGAATTTCTTGTATTTGAATTTGTGTCTTGTCCTTTCACTGGGTACCACTGAGAAGAGTTTGGCTCCATCTTCCTTACACCCTTCCATCAGGTGTTTATACTCACTGATAAAATAAGAGTTGGGAAGGACAGAGAGAGCTTTGAAGCTACTTCCCATAGTGTCAGTGTATAGATTCAGCTTTATAGTGTCTGGCTGAACCTTAGCCAGGAAGTTATGTAAAAATGGCACAGCGTGTTGGAGCGGGTGAGCAGGTAGTGGCCAAGCCGCTCAATACAACCATCCAGTGTGGTTACCTGACCAAAAAATCACCTGCTGTCATTGGATTAATGAGTAAGGGAATGCTCAGTTGCAGTGAGGTCTTTCCCTCACCCTCATATACAGAATATGCACCTTAGAGCGCAATTCTGTTTCCAGTTCTGAGGCCCACAGTGCTTAAAGGAACCTTTAAACAGGAAAGTTCCTGCTTAAAAAGGAGGTTGAAATGGAGATGGTGCAGCAGCGCAGCTTTGGAATGCGAGGTGCTGGGGAACATCATCAGTCAGGACATAAGCAGGCTCAGATCGCTGATGTCTTTCTTGCATTCTTTTCCTAGGTGGTAGCCATAGTCATGGACATTTTCACTGATGTAGACCTGCTCTTTGAGGTGTTGGATGCTGCTGCTCGCAGAGTGCCTGTGTACATCTTGCTGGATGAAATGAACTCCCAACTTTTCCTTGATACAGCTGCTAAATGCAGAGTCAATCTTAACTATGTGGAGGTGAGCAAACCAAAGACCTGCCCTGCCCCTAATTTGCATCCTGAAAGATATGTCCTGGGACTCAGAGGGCTGTTACGACAATAAAAACCTGAGAAAGGGGAAAATGGGCCAGAGCCTAGTGAAAGATGAGCATGAAGAAACCTCGGAGAGCTGGCACGATGCTACAGGGCTGAGGACAGACTATTAAATGGGTTTATCTCTCCATTGCATAGGCAGACAATTGCTAGAGCTGGAGGATAAAAATGTTGGTCTGGTGGAATTTAAAAGACCAAGAGGACAAAGGAAGGGCAGGGGGAGGGAAGTTGCAGCTTCCAACTGAGTCAGTGCCTTGTCTGGTTTGCAGTTCCTACGAGTGAGAACAGTTTCTGGCCCAACCTACTACTGTCGCACAGGGATGTCCTTCAAAGGCCACGTGAAAGAGAAATTCCTCTTGGTGGACTGCATGGTGGTGCTGAGTGGCAACTACAGGTGAGAAGCCCTGCAGTGTTACCTGTCCCAGTTCCAGTGAGAACGAGGCTGCTTAACTGGTAAAGCAGTGCTTCAGCATTTTCAGATGAACATCAGGGACAAGAGTTTTTCCCAGTGAGGGATACTGATACTGAGCAGCAATTTTCAGGAAAAACACCACGTTAAACAAGCCCTCGAGCCCAGACACCCAAAGTCAAGCTTCCTTTACATCAAGAGTGAAAGTGATCTGTGAAAATGATACAGCAGGGTGTTGTGGGTTAACCCACAGAATGGTTGGACCAGATGACCTCCGGAAGGTCTCTGCCAACCTCAACCATTCTGTGATGCTGTGAAAACTGGACTCAGTATTCCAGATACAGCATTGCAAGTGCTGACGAGGGGGGGAATAATCCTTTCCATTGACCTGTTGGCTGCACTATTACTACTGCATCCCTGTGTTTAGAGCCACCAATGCTGCAAAGGTGTTGCTGTCTTTTTTCACCTTGTTGCTTGCCAGAACCCCCAAGTCATTTTCAGCCAAGCTGCTTTCCAGCTAGTCAGTCTCAGTCTGTATTGGTGGATGGGGTTGTTCCATCCCAGGTGCAAGATTTTGCATTTGCTTTTGCTGAATTTCACGAGGATTCTGTCAGTACATCTCCCCAGCCTGTTAAGGTCCCCCTGACTGGCACGTCAACTGCGCCATCTCCATGTTCTGGCATCATCTGCAAGCTTGCTGAGGGTGCATAGTGTCCTGTTGTCCAGGTCATTAATGACAGTGTTAAAGATCATTTCCCCAAGCCTTGACCCCCGAGGAACACCACTTGTAACTGTCCACCTGTCAAACTTCAAATCACCGACCACCACCCATTAAATCTTATGGTCCAACCCATTTCCTGTTTACGGTGTGGCACACTCATTCAGTCCACAGGGTTCCAGTGTGGCCACGACGACGCTTACGCAAAGGCCCTGTAGAAACCTTTATGCTAAAGTCAAGGAAGACATCATCTTCTGCTGTCCCCTTGTCCATGCAGCCAGCCTTCTCTTGAGAAGGCAATCAGATTGGGTCAGGCATGGTTAGCCCTTGCGTAAATCCCTGCTGTCTGATCCCAGTTTTCTCTGTTATTCCTGCCCCTGGAAGTGGCTTCCAGAAAGATTTACACCACAACTGGAGCTAAGGCTGACTTGCTGTAGTTCCCTAGTTGATCCTGTGCATGACCTTTTAATTATAAAACCCAGTTACAACCCAAAGTAATTGCAGGAACATCTACTTCATATAAGGATTATCATCAGCTCACTGTCTTGCTGCTGCTACTACTGACTTTTTTAGAATAGAAGTCATTTATTGCCTTGTTAAATCCTCTGCAAAGATGTGATGCCAAATCAATTCATAACCATGAGGCTTGGGGACAACAGCGTGTAACGAGGCTGCCTGAGCACTAAATAGTTACAGGAGAATTTTCTTCAGGCAAGCAAATGGTGTAATGTAAAGTGGTACAACTGAGTTACGTGATGCTAATACACTATCATTACTTCTGTTTCTCTTTGTAGTTTTATGTGGTCTTTTGAGAAGATTCACAGAAGCATCGCACACATCTTCCAGGGGGAGCTGGTGGCCAGCTTTGACGAAGAATTCAGGATTTTGTTTGCACAGTCAGAACCTCTTGTTCCTCCAGCCAATGTCTTGGCAAAGGCAGAGAACACGTTTGCCATGGCTCCTTTTGGCAATAACATGCCTTTCTTTCCAAAAAAAGCACCCCTGATGTTTCAGAGGGAGGACAATCTTTTTCCCTCCTTTATGGACCGAGTTGATCCAGACAGGTACTTCCTGTCAAATTTCAGGCGGGACGACATGTTGCGCCATACCGTGGAGGGGTCAGCCATGCGAATGTATAAAAAGGTAGAAATGGAGAATTCTCAGATGGATCCTGTCAGGGGTTTTCTCCGTTCCAAGCAGCTGGAGCTGGATGCTTTTAAGAGACACAGCTTTGCAGAAGGAACATTTGAAAATTTTGCTTCTTCTAAACAATATGCCAGGCAGATGTTCATGAACAATATGGATGAATTTAAAATCCAGTCTAGCCATTTTCAGAAGGATCAGTTCTATCAGTACCAGTTTGAACATCCCCATCTTCCTGGCAGACCTCAAGGACTCTTTGAGAGAATCCGAGGTGGTAGGCCAGGATTCAATGAACTGGAAGACTATGGAGAGGGACCCAGATACCCTGAGCTTGAATCCAGTTTTCCACAGGAGGGGTTCCCCTTAAGGCTGGATTACGTGCCTTCAAATTCCTCCAGGGAAGTGAGACATGGCTCTGATCAGCTGAATCCTGCAGGCAATGGCCCAATGGGAATGATGTTAAGAAGGCAGAATATAGGACAGAAATTTATTTGCCAGACTTCTCCTACACAGAAACAAAGCCTGGAACAACGCCTGTTCTTACAGGACAAAGATGAGGACCAAGATGAAGACAAGAATACACAGGAAAATAGAACAGGTTTACGTAACTGGAGGATTTCTTCATATCTTAGTGCATACCAGTCCGAACCAGAAGAAGGTCTTCCAATGCCTATGGAATCAGAGGCATATAACGACGTTCTTGGGGATGCCCTCACAAAGCACCCCACTGACCTCATCCCAGCATTCAAGTCTCCTATGTCTTTTAATAGCAAGTCATTGGGACTGGAAAGTGCCAAAGAATTTGCAGATCCTGATAGAGTAGGTGAAGAAACCCCTACAATGAAACAAGATGCCTTTAGGTCCAGAATAAATCCTTTGATCCAGAGAAGCTCAAGACTCAGGTCCTCTCTGATTTTCAGTGCTGCCAAGTTAGATCAGCCTAACACCACAATAGAAAAGGTTCAGATGATCCAGAAGGAACAAATGTCCAGTGAGCTGACAAAAGACAATGAAACTATAAAGACAGCTGCCTCATCTAAAGTGGCAGAGCTTTTAGAAAAGTACAAAGCTGTGGGCAAAGACACAGAGCGAGCTACAGTCACTCATACCAAAGCAGTTTCCAGTTACCTACAGGAAGAATCACAGAACACAGAGAAGAAATGTACCAAATCCGTGCAATATAAGATTCTTGAGAGTAGGGTACTAGACTCCAAAGACTCCTGCAGTACTTACAAAGTGCATGGAGAGGTGGACAGACCATTTGGAATGGCCTCATCAACCCCCCAGCTTGTGGACACATTGAGTAAAGATCCGCTAGCAATTATGAGCACTAAGGTGGACAAATTATCATCTCGTTTTTACCCCATAGATAATAAACCTGCTCTTCCAGAGAAGGAGAGTCTTATATTTGTAGGAGACACTCAGAAATTGACTCTTCCAGAGAAGAAGGAAAGAGTGACATTCAAAGAAGACACTCAAAAATTAGTCAATACAGAACTGAAGAAACCACAGATTAGGGCAAATACCCCATCAGTTCTTGAAAACCTATCTAGAAGTCAAGGATCTGACAGCTCTCTCAATAAATCTGAGGAAGACTGTTCAAAGCAAGAACAAAATCCAATGGAATTTTTAAGAAAAGGGTCACTACGACTGAAGCAGCTTTTGAACCCAAAAGGTGAAAAGAAATTGGAGGAGGAACCCACTTCTGAGAGTGGCAAATCTGACAAGCAGCCTGTAGTTGTCAAACGATCTTCTATAGGGGACTGTCAGGAGATGATGGAGGAGGAAAAAACCCATAAATTTGCATCACCACTTCCCCCCAAAAGCAGCCAGCCAACACAGGGAAGATTTCCTTCATCCACAGCTAACATCCTCTACAGCAGCAACCTCCGTGATGATACCAAGGTGATTTTGGAACAAATCTCTGCAAACAGTCAGAAGAACAGAGCTGAACTGGCCAAACAACTACCATCCACTAGTAATCCTGATCTTTCTAAGTCAACTACAAGCTTGGAAAGGAAAGGTGAGAAGGAGAAAAGCTGCAACATCCACAGGTCAGAGAGTTTTGGGAGCCAGAAACGAAATCTTCAGCGGCAACCATCAGAGGATAGAGATACCCTTCTGAAAAAAATGGAGAATATGCGGAAGGAGAAGCGAGTCTACAGTAGATTTGAGGTCTTCTGCAAAAAGGATGAACATACAAGTCAGAGTGAAGAGGAATATGATACAGATGCCAAAGACAAGAAGATGGGAAAATTCATGCCCAAAATCCTGGGGACCTTCAAGACCAAAAAATGATCTTAGAAATACTATTTAATTCCATGTAATCACTGACTGTCAAAGGGGAACAAGGAAGTAACTGGTTTATGATGCACCATAGGCAATACTCTTCATGGGTAGTGAGTGGAAATGTGGTCAGCATAGACTCCTATGGCACAATTTGCCCAATAAAGTCATGTGGTATCGGACAACCTTCTCACAGTATGTTTCAAATAAAATTATTAAATTGCCAAGATGCTTAAAACAAAGAAATAAGGTTTCTCTTTATATTATGCTCAGGGAATATTTTCAGCAGACAAAAGAATTCCACTTTCAGAAAAATAAAAAATAGGAAATCCAATATTTGAGCTCAGTCCAGGAAAGAAAAATATACAGAAGAGACAGATGTGCATTAGCTGGAAAACGTGTTTAAGACCCAGTTCTTTCTCAGGTACAGTTATCTCTTCTTTGTATCTAATAACAGACGAAATGTGGGAGACACCTTTGTGAAGGTTTACAGGAGAAAAACATTATGAACAACTTATCTGTGGTTATAGTCATGTCTAGCAGTACCCGCTCAGCTTTCCTACCTACCATTTCCTACGCCTAACGGTTCTGCTCTTGGTTTATGTATCATGGCAGTATTGCTTTAGGGCACAAGCTGAAACAAGCAGCTGTAAGGCCATAAAAGAGGAAGCTGACGTGCTATTTAATGGAGAAAGACCTGGTGTTAGGCCTCCTTTTCAGCTGAGTCAGGAGTTAAATTAAGCATCTAAAATGCTGTCTTGGCCAAGTAGCAAGTTCCTTGACAATGCAACACCAATTCATTAAGTGGCTGTGGGGAGGAGGGAACGCTCCTCAGTTAGCACATCTTCCCATGTGAAGACAAGGAAAGAAGGTCACACGTAACAAGAGAAGGAATAAGGCTGCTGGAATTCTCAAACCTAGAAGTGTTTTATCTCCTGTAACTTTGTAGTAGTAGTTTGGTACCAAGCTTAACCATACAGCTTTAGAACAGTCCAGGCTAGCCTGTAGGTTCATGCTGTTGCGTTACAGTGTCTGGCAGGACTGAAGGTAGAGGCAGAGGCTATCACGAAAACCCTGTATGTGATGTTTAGTTCCTCAGCTGCTGGGGTTTCTTGGCCTGACGTGCTTGGCATCCAGCAGGTTTTCTGGTTTTTTTTTCCTTTTTTTTTTTTTCCCTGATGTTTGTGCTGTAGTCTAAAGAGATGACAGGGAAGAGTGCTCACATGGAACTAGGCTCCTGAATTTCCCGTTCCCATTAGCCTGGGTTTCATGGCTACCCACTTGTGACAGTTGGCTCAGCAAACCAGATCAGGTACATGGCTGATGTTGGAGGCAAGAGGCTGCATCGGTTCCTGAAGGTAACTTCAGCTTCTTAGGATGACAGCTCCCAAGGTAATTATATAATTTAGCAGGTTTTATATAATTTATGGATCTGTAACAATTAATGATTATTTTACTGTTTGTTGAAAACCTCGAGAAATGAATGTGTGGATACATTGACCAATCTGAAAAAAAAAAAAAAAAGCTGATCTCTGTATTAATACAGATGGTGGTAAAAGTCTGCATGACTCGAGAGGAATTAATCATTTTAACATAAGAAGGTAAACCTAGAAGTAAAGTTGAGAGGAAAAAAGGAGGGAAGAAGTGGCCAAAACTGGAAAAAAAGCTGAAACGGATTTCTTACGGTTATTCCATCCTGTATAAATTCAGTATAAAACCACTTCAGATACAGCCCATACTCTGGTACATACATACAAATTCATAAATGCATGCTGTATGTATACCCAATTTGTCTGCTCTCAGTAATGGATCAGATCCAGTTATTGGTGTGTCCCAAAATGAACTGTAATGATCAATACAGTTGTTCTCTACCAGATTATACAGACAGAAATTACTTTACTCTAGAGAGACAGATAGGCTTCATAGAAATATATCCTATTATATGTATGCTAGACCTGTTCTGTGTAATTCTTACATCATTCCATGTATTCCACCTCCTCAGCCTTCCCCAAATCTACCTCCTCCTGTAACAGACAAGTTAGAAATTTAATTATTTCCATAGGCACAGATTACATTACCATTTTAGAATTCTGTTGTATTTGTTTAGATTTTTATCTTGCTCAGCATGGTGCCTTCAGTGTAAAATTGAGCAGAACTAGAATGACTTCTCTCTTCTACTGATATGTTGATTACTAGATGTTGTAGGTGTATACAAATATTGCAGGGTAATTAATTCCCTTGGTAATATCAAAAGCCATTTTAAGAATAACAAGTTAGCGTTACAGCCCGTCACCTCTCAGTACGAGACCAGGTTCACATAGGACCCTGGATGTCATGTTGTGTTGTCAAATCGCTAGGTGCTAGGCTTCCAGGGAAGGTCACAACCCTGAATTAAGCAGCGGGCTCCCTCTTCCGTGCACGAGAACTGGCATCTTAGACTCACAAAAGTCCTCCTGCTGCACAGAGCACTGCCCGCACAACAGTTCCCCCTGTCGCTGCCATTTCCTCTGCCTGTACCAGAGAGGGACAGGAAATGACTATTTAATGGATATACCGGACTAAAACAGGACTTCCCTGTGAGCTGCATTCCCAGCTCCCTCGTGTTACCAAAGTGACTACACCTTACCAGAGGGGAACGTATGATTTTACGTAACTAGCCTTTGATGTTTGGGTACCAAAAGGTAAAATGTATATTCTATCCATGACAGCAGCACTCACATATTGGAATTTAGTGCCTGAATCCCCCCCATAACTGTAGTCCCAGTGTTCTAGAATAGCAATCATTTATCATAGGTGAAGTAATAGGGACAGAGGCTTCTTGTAAGAACTTCAAGTTAATGAGGGGAATGTATCAAAAATCAGCATTAAAAAAGGAATATAATTTTAAAGTTTACTATAGTCCCACTGTTGCCTGGTAACAACTTCATTATGTTTCAGCAATAGTAACTCTTGAAACATTGCTTTCTGAAAGAAAAAGAAAAATTACCATATTATTCATTGAACAAGACACCCCTGTATTTTTCCTTTTCAAACACAGCAAACGTTGATTAAAAACCTAAGATTTTCTGTAGTGCAATAGAATGTATTTATTATTACAGTATTACATGGTAGGTAAGCTATTAACTGTTGTAGCAGAACCCACCTATATTTACAATGCTTTTCTACTTGATTTTAATGAAAATAAGCCACCATTGATTATGATAATTTACCCCAGAAGAGTCGTATATATTAGCAGAAAACAAAATGAAGGGCTTTTAAGATTATCTGTGGAGAGTTTAGTCTTCTTTCTCTTCAGAAAAGTTAGTTCTGCTCAAAACAAACAAAAAACCCAGCATTTAGGCAGTGCACTTGGAATGGCTAAAGAATCAGAGAATGGGTTGGAAGGGACCTTCAGAGCTCATCTAGTTCCACACCCCCTGCCATGGCAGGGACACCTCCACTAGAACAGGTTACTCAAAGCCCCATCCAACCTGACCTTGAACACCTCCAGGGATGGAGCATCCACAGCTTCTCTGGGCAGCCTAGTCCAGTGGATCACCACACACATAGTGAAGAACTTCTTCCTTATGTCCAATATAAAATTGCCCTCTTTCAGTTTAAAATTGTTGCCCCTTGTCCTGCCTTTGTAAAAAAGTCTCTCATCCTTCTTGTAAGTTCCCTTTAAGCAAGAGACAAGAAGGTGCCCCTGGAGGCTTCTCCTCTCCAGGCTGAACAAGCCCAACTCTCCCAGCCGAGGGGTTCCAGCCCTCCCATCATCTCCGGGGCCTCCTGTGGCCCCGCTCCAGCAGGTCCATGTCTCTGCTGTGCTGAGGACTCCAGAGCTGCCCCAGCACTGCA
>JAVSBS010005567.1:0-12284 GCA_033124195.1 Coracias cyanogaster | reverse complement strand
CACGGGGCCGGCTCAGCTCCAGCTCCTCACCCCCAGCACCCCCAGCTCCTTCTCCCAGGGCTCTCTCCAGCCCTTCAGCCCCAGCCTGTGCTGACAGCATGAGGCTCACATGGGCCTACATTCAAGTATCAGAATATTGACACGGTTTTGTAATGTTTCGCAATAATTGAAACGAGGAATAAGAACTGACAGCATTCATTGCTCTGTATGGGAGCAAATAGTGCAGTGCCCGTGTCTGGTAAGACTGGAAAGCAAAGGGATTAGATGCTCTTTCTGCTGGTTTGTCCAGAGGAAAGTAGCACATCGTTCCACGCAATGGTTAAAGCATTTCCCTCCAGCTGGGGTAACTGTCAGAGGCCCGTTAGTGGCTCGGTTAGGGGGCTGCTGAGCTGAGCTGTACTTCACCTGGTCAGAACATGGCCACAGTCACTGCTCATGTTGCTGGGAGGACTTGGATATTGGAAGACTCTGCAGTGCAGATTGACATATGGTTCCATAGGCTTGGGAGTAACTGCCCATTGATGCTTTTGGATCACCAGCGGCTCCCATGTTTGCAGTAATCCGGAACATCTTTTTACTGGACTTCAGAGGGGGACAAACCTCTTTGCTGTGAAACTGAGTATTTCTTGGCTTCTGTGTGAGAAAGAAAAGCCAAGATAGTCAGTAACCTGTAACCAGCTTTCTAAAATATAAAGAACAGATAATTTGCTTCAGCTGAGGAGCAGGACAGATCTTGAATGTTATGTGACTAGTGAACAAAACAGACTGTTTTGTAAGGTCAAGAATAGGATGGTGAGAATGATGTGAGGGAGAAGGGCCTAAGAATGGGTGTATCAGGAATGGGCTAGTGGCACTAGCAATGAACTAATCCTGCACTGCAGCAAAAATCCAAAGGCTTGTTTGGCTAGTATCCTCTTTTCCACAGTAGTGAATGCTTTAAATTTATGTACAAAAGACATCATCATCATCATCAACAGGACTGAAACCTTCACTGCTCACCCACAGCAATCCATTAGGTTGATCCCAGAGTTAGTGTGAACTCTCCAGCTGAGTTTGGAATATTCAACAGTCTCAGTCTGGTTAAAAAAAGAATTTGCTACCTACACACTTTGGACAGGACAAACCATCACTGAAGATAATGTGAAAGCAACTGTGATCCGCAAAGTCAAAGGGAGTTTTTGGTGCTGCTGACAATCTGAAGAACATGATAATCTGAAATGCTGCTCAAGTCCTCACTTGTCTGAAGTGATAAAAATGAAATTAGAATGGAGTCCAAAACTAGCCTATCCTCTAGAAAAACTGCAGTGGGAAAAAAGTCATATCTCTCAGCACATCTCAAAAGATGTTGCATTAAAAACTCAAGATGGGAAGAAGTAGAGACAGGGAATCTGCAGAAATTTTTACTTTTTTTTTTTTTTTAATTACAGTTAGCTGCCATATATGATCCCTTACCATTAATCTTTGTGGAAAAAAAGCACTGCCGATGAGGCAGAGACCTAGATTTACAAAAGGGCTGTTACTTCATGGTCCCTGAGTACCTCATTCCAGTAACTTAAATTCAACAGTCATTTACAGAACTCCTGCATAAACCTGTAGGCACCAAAAGACTTGCTGCTCAAGTCACTGGTGATAGGGTTTTTTGAAAGACTGGAGTTAGACTTAAAACTGCAGGAGAAAGTTTGTGTTTATAAACCTAAACTATCCGAAGATCAGCATTACCTATGCCAGAGGTGTCAGGTTTAAGCCACATCTGTGCCCTTGGTATTTCCTGGTGATTACTATAGATGGTCTTCCTCTCAACGCTCTGCCTCATGCACAGAACTTAACTCAGGGTCATAAATGTCATTAATAGAACACCTGAAATGCAGTTATTGCTACACTGAAGATTGCAATATGCAAGTTCCTATATGAATCTACCCTGTATTAGAGAAAGTTATGTGTAGTTATTTCCTCTACTAGCAGAAATTCTCCAGTTAGCACACTCGTCAGCTCTCTAGTGAAGGGAACTCTCTCTATCCAAGTCCAGTTGCCTCATCAGACCAGGTTACTGTTGCCATTTGACTGACACTACATACAAGCAACAACATTGCACTGTGCAGCTTTGCCATAAGTAATTTTAACTGATAAAAATACATCAATTTAGTCACAGTACAGTATGTCTTGCCTCTCATTTAAGTATCTTTACAAGGTTGTGAATTAAGATATTTTGTGTGTCTACCATTTTGGTCCATGAAAATACAAGTTTGGGGTCTTTTTTTGTAAGACTGCTACTCACATTATAAAGGTTTTGTACACTTGTAGGAGGTAGCGGAGCATTTGCATTTGCCCATGTGATTTGTCTCCCCAGTTTCCTATCGTTGGAAGTTCTGGCCTGCTGAGAAAGTGGTGCAGAACAGTTCCTGATCACAGCACCGGAATCTGCACCACCTGCAGAAGGAAAAACATGAGAGAAAGCAGGAAAATCATGAGGACACAGAACACAGTGACTGAGGCAGGGACAGAACATCAAAACTGTCAATCCCAGCCACCTCTCTTCATCTCACAAACAGAACAAAAATATTCAGAATAAAATTAGAATGCACTAGCAAACAAAACCAGTTCAAAAAGGCATGAGAAAAGATAACAGCAGTAGAGATGCCAAGAGAAACCAGAAAGGAACATAGAGTCAAGACCGAGGCAGGAAAGAGCCAAAGAAAATGTCATACGCTCAAGAGTAATTGAGCAGCATTTTGTTCTTATGTCATTTTCTTCCCACACTCTCATTTTGCCATGTAAATTCCCCTTATTTCTTCTTCCCCACTTTATCTCTTTCCCTCTTGCTTCCCAATTATAATGCCTCATGGTAGATTATCCCACTGTCAGAGGGTTTGTACCTACTTGGAACAGCCATGTGCGTTATAGGATTGTATATTACATTGATCTTTGATCTCTGACATAATGTTCTTGCTAGATCTTCACTCTGGCTGGATACTTCTGGCTGGACACTAGTGGTAGTTCCAGCATGAACACGTGAAGCTTTTAGAAGAGACGGTGTTGGTTGTCTCTGGCCTTTCCACGTAGGGAAAGTCACAGAACTGGCATTCTGAAGAAGCGGCCTGGATTCAGACTGACTTAGTTGAACGTTTTCTCTCTGCACTTGCTCATTTGGATGGCTATTTAATTTCTTTTCGAAGATCATCTACAGAAAGGAGAAGTTGGTTAGACTTAACACAGCTACATGGCAGAGCAGAGGAACAAAATATAGAAACAAAGAGAAAGACTTACAAATAACTGCAGGATATTTCACAGGACAGGTAATAAGTATAATTTTTAAATTAATTTAGGGTGGTAAAGAAGACAGGAAAAATACACGTGTGTGAGAGCACCTGCGTATCTCTAGGGGTGAGAACAGGGTGGGTGGAGGTCAGGACCTGGAAAGTCCTGGTCAGCTCTTCATCTGCATGGTCTGTACCAGCAACTGGAGTAGGACTGCAGCCTTGCGGGCTTGTACAGCCAAGTGCCAGCAGCTGAGGAGACTGGGATCCAGGGGCCAGCTACTGAGCAGACTGAGTGTCAGAGCAGCTGCTGCAGGGACCCACCTTGTACCCGTGTATATTCTCACCAGCAGACTTCCATCTTGCTCAGGCAGAGAAGGGAGCAGGATGAGGCTGTTGGTGCTGAGTGCTCTGAGTGCCTGTTTGTGATTCACGTGGCCAGCCGCGAACCTGTCTATACACAGACCGTGTGTGTTCTCTGTGCATGTGCCTACTGAGAAACTGGCTTCAGCCTTGCTACTAGCTGGGCATGGGGACACGGAGGCGGAGCAGCCTCGCCCCTCCTGGACTGTTGGATCCAGCGCAATACATCTTCCTCTAACACAGTCTTTCTCAGACACTGTGCTTTACAGACTTATTTTCCCAGTGGGAATCTAGATTTAAAGACCTCGCAAAAATGACGACAAGATGGAATTGACTGATAAGAAACACCACGATGTAACTATCAGCACATATGGAAAGCTCAGGGGAATGCAAAGGAAGAAAATGACAGAATTCATTAAGCGTGTGCAAGAATGGAAGGTTACCTGGAGGATCAAGATTTTGGAAAACACAATAGGAGAAAGTACCTCATATAATTTATTTCGATATTC
The DNA here is from genome assembly GCA_033124195.1 of Coracias cyanogaster. NCBI lineage: Eukaryota > Metazoa > Chordata > Aves > Coraciiformes > Coraciidae > Coracias > Coracias cyanogaster. The sequence goes on along the minus strand of JAVSBS010005567.1, from coordinate 8,158 downwards.
TGCCACTGACAGCTGGATATCATCGCCTAAAGGAAGAATCACATCATAACCCAGAGAGGGCTCCCTGGCAAGACAGTGAAACCTAAGAAGGTAACACATAATGTAATTCACTATAACAAAAAACTGCACCACAGATTAACATAATGTTAAAAAAGATTGTTACATCATCTAGTGTGGCCTCTGGTGTAAACAGGGTTAGAGAAAATTAAGAAATAGCTTTGTCTTTTTTTATTATGCATATAAAGAAAACTTGTGCCAAGACCAGGTCTGTAACATCCCAGAGGACATCAGGGGAAACTGCACGTTGGTATTACTCTCACCTTTTCACGTAAGGATGTTGCAGAGCCTCCTCTGCTGTAAGTCGTTTATCAGGGTTAAATACTAAAAGTTTCTTCAGAAGATCCAAGGCAGGCAATGGAGTAGAGGATGGTAAAATCTCCTCAAATGTTACTCGCTGCCTAGAAGTCAGAAAACAATGATATAAGCTCCTAGCATCTAGTTCACAGTGAAGGCATGAACTACAGTTCTGAGAATCACATCAAGGTGACCCTTGCCTCCAGGGTTCACTCACAAATAATGTGTCATAGCCCTGGAACACTCTCAATTATAAGCCTGTGACTACAGTAAAGTCTTTTACCCCTTTGATTAGGTTTGAATGTTCCCCTCCTAGTGCTAGGAACCCACCTGAAGTGGATAACCTGCAAGTCTAGTCTTTCTCTGGTTTCAGCAGAAAGAGCGAGAGATATCAGATGGTGCAAGACACAGGGGAATAACAAGTCCTCTGAACAAATGGCATCCCTGAATGAAAGGCAATAACGCTCCAGGATGCCAACTGAAGCCAGCAAAAGGCAGCATGAAAATGCATATGCTGTTCACGTGAACAGCAAGGAACCTGCCAGAGTTTATGGTCCGAGCCACCCTAACCCAAACCTATAAAAACACACCAGTAAACATTCCGAGAACTCATACCACACATAGCTGGGCTATGCATATCGCAGGCCCCCCGATGAGAGGGAATGCCCACTAGTATCATGACAGATACGAGTAGAGAATACTGAAGAGACTGGTGAGTAATCTGCTACGGCCATAAGATAGTGTAAGAGCATTAAGTTTGCTAATTTTTACTAATTAGGCATGTAATAAATGCAGAATTATGTGGTAGTTTGTACACATAACTGGAGGATTCCAAAGAAACATGACAGATAAGGACAAAAAAAAAATATCCCAGTGAGAGTCGTTAAGCAGCTGGAATGAGGCTATCAGCCTGAACAGATTCAGGCTTTCCATGTGTGAACCAATGACATCAGATACCAAAATGACTCAGGACAGGGAACTTCTGAGACATGTCAAACATGCAAGGCTTACCGGGAACTCATGCGGTTAATAACTGTGGCCCTGTAATCTGACTGCATAGCTAAAATATCTGCAATAACAAAAAGATGCTGTTAATGCCAAGATTAGGATTAGCAGAGCTACACAGTTTATGAAGGAAAGGAAATATTTGATATTAACATAGGAAATTATCCTAATAAGACTCAATGGAAGTTCTTATAGAAAGGAGGCGGAATATTTACTTACAGGTTTTCTAAGCTGATTTTCTCAGTTCCTGTTCATTCCATCAGATTTCATAAACTTGCACTCTTATACCCACATACACAGAAGCACCAAGATATCAGAGGCCAAATGATCTTGCCAAGATCACTTGTGTGGGACACACAGAACAAGGGACACCAGCTTTTGATTTCCTCATCACATCTGCTGGGCTTCTTTTTGACTGGTGACCATGAACTCTTTTCTGAACATATACTCTCAAAGAGTCAACAGTTGCTATGAAACATTTTTTGCTTTAGAATCTTGCTGCTTTGGTCCTCATAAATCCTTGCTCAGTTAGAACATACCAACATGTTGTAAAAGTTTCTAAAGCGTGTCAGCTGTTAGACTGGAACTCATAGAATACAATAATAGTAATAATACCACCTTCAATTTAACATATATTTACTCCAGCTTTCACTTCCGTGTTTAGATTTCCAGACCAAAAAGTCCAATTCACCTTTACTAAGCAAGTCCTGCTGAAGTATGATGCTTTGTTTTAAACTGTTATTCTCTCACAAATCTAAAAAATGTTTTGAATGCTTGGTTGTTGTTTCTTATCTAATAACACTAACATTTCACTATTAAGTATTTAATTTCCTTGGAAGGATGTCAGAACAGGTCTCACGGGAGACTTTCTTCCCTGATCCAGCTGAACTGCTTTCTTTCACTCTTTGAATCTCTCTAAATACCTTTCCCCATGGAAGAGTCTTACCTTCTGGGGATGGGGCAGGAATGACCCTCAAGATCTGCTCTATTTGATTCACTGTTGATGTTCCAGGAAAAAGAGGTTTTCCAAGTAGCATCTCTCCCAGAATACAGCCAATGCTCCACATGTCTACACCTTTAGTGTAACTACAAATAAAAACAGAACAGAGTTTTGACTAAGCCAAGCAAATATTTTTCTGTACCTGGTATTCCCATCACCTACAGTAGCCTATTTTGCTAGAAAAACAAGTTTGATGGCTCCTTGAACACGAATGCTCACGGCTTTTAACTAGGAAGTGAATGAGATTCAGGAATCATGAAACTGGCAAGCATAAAACAGAAAGGAGATTGATCATACTAAAAGTCTATTCTAGGAAACCATAAAGGGAACTATATTAATGATAAATGCCAGGACAAGGTAATATATACTTTTCATATGACCAACATTGAAGATACAAGCTGCTGTTTGCAAACAACTACCTTTCCAGGGCATAATGTACCTAGAAAGTAGTTACAGTTACTTAAAGTAAATGTCAAACAATGGGTTAATGACAGTTTAAAAAATACCCACATTGCAAACTTGGGATACCAACCCAACCTATATTTATTTTCTTTTCTGATCAATACAATTTTGTATATTTAAGTCAAAAAAGGACTAAGCCTAACAGGCAGCTGATTTAACATTTGATTACAGATTATTTTCTGAAGGTCTATCAAAAAGCTCTCCTTAAATTTGGAAACGAGGACTAAGGAACTCAACCAAACTTTGTAAAGATGCAGATCTGAGGGGAGAAAGTCTAGTGGCAGAAAGGATGACAAAGAGATGAGCTGATAATGTATGTAAAGGGATGATCTAAGAAGCCAGGAAGGAAATGTACGTGTAATCAGAGAGTTTTCTGTTGCAGAACTGAAGTTTAAACGCACATTGGGAAAACAGACTGCTGACATGACATTGTATCTGGTGACATGTATAAGGAAAAGATTTAAGACTTTTAGACAGAAAAAATTTTCCAGTGGTAAAGAAACTATAGCATCCTATCCCTTCACTCATGCTAAGCAGTTACCTCCGAGAGGAAAGTAAGATCTCAGGGGCTCGGTACCAGCGTGTTGCCACATACTCCGTTAGAGCAGGGTTGCTTTGGTCTTCATTCATCTGACTTAAAGAACGAGCCAGCCCAAAATCACAAAGTTTAACAAAGCAGTCTGCATCCAGCAAGATATTTGAAGGCTGAATTGGACAAAGGAAAATTAATAAGCTTTTTACTCTCTGAATGGCAGAAGATTATTATCCAGGTTTTTTTACTAGTCTTGTTATTTTAATCCATTTAGTGTTTAACAGAAGACTTCAGTGAAGGATAGACTGTGACTGAAATATACCTTCTGATCTCTGTGAATAACATTTCCCGAGTGGATGAATTTAGTTGCCTTCAGGAGTTGGTAGAGAATGTAACACTTGTGGATATCTTTCAGCAAATTCCCCTTCTTAATCACAGCGTGTAAATCTGTCTCTGTAATATATTACATCAGTAATCCATTTACATCAGGAAAGGACTGCCAAGTTGTGAATAGAAGTTCCTCAAAGCAAGGCCAGAATAGACCACTGACCAAACTGTAAACTTGCAAGAGACTCCTCAACAGACGTTAACACTAATTACTAATAGTACCACCGTCTCTCTGTATTAGCTGTTTGACTTGCAGCTCATGCTAGAGTAACGGTTCTATTATTGCATACTTTTGTTATAACAAAATTGCACTAATATAGTCTCTTCCACATGCAACTCTTCTGTCTCTAGAAGCCTTCTAATTTGTTGCTCACTGCCGTCTTTTCCTCATCTCAGCCAGCCAGTTCTCCTATAATTATTACTCCCTTCAGAGTTTCACTGCTATTCCCATCTAATCACAACTGATAGATGAACACAGAAAAACCCGTACTGCTCCTACTTATATGTCTACTAACATGAATCTTCGTGTAACTCATCAAGACGCTAATACCAAACTAGGGAACAAAGGTAACTAGTAAGAGAGGCTGTATTTAAGTGGCTGACACAATGCTAAGTCTCACCCATGGACTCAAAGACGAGGTAGATGTCCTTGTTGTTCTGAGCTCGGATAACATCAAGCAGCTTGATGATATTTGGATGTTCTCCAAATTCCTGCAGAGGGAAGAGACCCTACTATCAAAATTGAGTGTCTTGCTTGTGAATCTTAAAAAAGGACAATAACCTATTTCATTTTGTATTAGTATCTAGAACAAACATTAACATGCTATTTTTCTTCATTACACTTCTACTGAATAAATTTAAAAAGGATTTAAGCTTGCTCCACAGTATGAAACCAGCCAGTTAATTAAAAATAAACAACAACTCTCTGTTGTCTGACACATTAGTTCTAAAAATCCCTCTGTACCATTTGTGAATAAAATCCAGTCACCTTTATGCACCTCATATTTCCTACTGGACGCAAAGAATTATAGTGGCAGTGAAAATAGAACAAAGTTGCCATCAACGTTCATAATTTTAAAAAAGCCACCAACCACCCAGAAAGTGCCTATTTGAGAGGAGGCTGAAACACTCCACAGGCTGCACGGATTGAACTGACTGTAATGGGAGATCAGGCAGCACAGAGAGATACCTAAACACAGGAATCTTAAACTGAAGGTCAGTTCTACCCACACATTTGCAGACTGACAACATTGTCAAAATCATTTACTTCATCCTCGGTCTTAACAACTTTTATTTCCTGTATCTAACACTTCTGAGCACCTCAAGACGCTGAACACCTCACAATATGCCGACATTTTCATGAACTACTCTGAGTGTAAAATAGAAATAGCTGCACCATAAAACTTATGCTTGTATCTAAAATACATGAATTAACTTTCTGTTATTTGAACCAATAATACGGACTCTTTTATCTATTCCCATCACAAATTCAGTTATAAACAGTATCAAAAATCGTAATTGTAAGGTATCTCCAGCATAGTCTTAACACAGCACCACCTTCCTGGACTCTGAGGCCAAGACAAAAATGGGTTATAATGTACAACATCTAGAAAAATCCACAAACCAACACACTCAGCTGCAGCAACTCATGAAAATACACTTACAAAGCAGTAATAAACAGCCATTTATTCTGAAGACAATATTCAGAATACCCACACAAATAATCTAAATAAAGTTTTTACCCAAAAGCGATATTTTTCTAAAGATGCAGATCAGTCTTGACACTGTTAGTTGAGTACTGTTTAAGAAGTTCCTTCACACTGAAGGAAGCCCTCATTGTCTCAAACCATCTTGCCCAGGAACAGATAATGGAAAGTTATGAAGGAGTCTCAATCTATACTAAAGGAATCATACTACCTTGAAAAGAAACCTTGTCAGAGCCTGTCCTACTTATCTTTGCTTAAAGAACAACACTCTCACTGAAGTAAATACCAAAAATTACATTCTAAAATATGGCCCCAGATGCACCAAATAACCTGAACTATTCTGAACAATAACCATAAAACCTGCGAGCAGCATTATGACCAGCATCATCTCTGTCACCCAGAAGAGAATCATCAAAATGCCCAGATGGTACATCAACACTTCTCAATTACAATAAACTTCATCCAGTCCATCAAAGGCCCTTGTGATAATAACACAGATTAAACTAAGCAACCATAATCACAGGAAGGAATTTTCACAGATGAGCAAGTTGAGACAAACACCCAGTTATCAATGAAAGAATATTTATTGTCTTTCCCTTTTTAACCTCTCAGTCTTGAACTTGAAGAAAGAGCTAGAATATACCTTTGAAATTAGGAGGGCAGAACTAGAATTCTTAAGTCTATTGACCATCAAAAGTAATGAAAGTAAGGGCTTGATGGCACACCAACCTCCCACCTCACAAACAACTCGTTCTTTCCTTGAGGAGAAGTATCCTTTTTCTGCTCCCAACTCCTCCTCTACCCTTCTACTCCAGAAAGGCTGCACTTTCAGAGATGATCTAACTTACATGTAAGTAACTTCTAGGGACTTGTTCTCTCGTGGTTTTAGCTCTTAAGTTTACAGCTTCTATTTCAGGCTTAAAAAATGACTAAAAAGTAAAAAAAAAAAATCACATCTTTCCTACTTAAACTTGACAGTCTTAGGATATATCTCTTTCCTATGAGCCCTGCCTTGCTTGTGTCCTTAGAGAATCATAACAACACGATCACTATTCAAAAACATTGACATTTCTACAGGGTAAGTCTGTGGAGGAGCAGACAGATAATGCCGCTACCACTGATAAGGTAATTAGGTGTGATGTGTGGTCAGGCACATCAAAACAAGAGCAGCCTTAACTAATTCCATACAGAACTTCCCTTTTAGTTTTGCTCTGATTATTTCAAGCAGCCAAGTTGCTTGCCATGTGACGGAGGAAAAATATTTTGGCCTGTAAATCTCTTCCACACCCCAGCTCCACCCTGGAATCATGGCATTTCACTTTTAAGAAAAACATTTTCTGTGCTCAAAGAAGTGACAGAAAGTGCAAGTCAATATGGTGATCCTGGAGTAGACATATGGCTAAAAATGGTGAAAGAGCAGGTCGTGTCTCAAAGGAAAAAATAAGACCAACTCTCCATTTTATTCAGGTGAAATGATGTCATGAAAAGACTGTTTGCCAAGATGATGCAGAAAATAAATTAATAGAGTTGTCAACAGTGATCACTGCATTTTGAAACAGAATGGGAAGAAAATATGCGAACAGCATCAGTCAGAGACAATTAAAAATCAGAGTCGAGGGGGGAAAATAGACGTTACCTGCAGGAACATAATCTCTCGAAATGTTCTCTAGAAATAAGCAGAAAAAAAAGTTTATTATCACCTCAACAGAATGACAGAACATGGCATGGACTTCCAATGAGAGGGTTAAATCCACTCTAACCTCTAAACCTTTACATGGTAGACAGGTGATTTAAAACCCAGTTGCCCACTGGAGCCACAAGTGCGCTCTCAGTGTTTGGACACTAAAATGTAACAACATAAGGGAAAAATAAACATGGCTGCAAAGACACTATTTCCTCAGGGACATCAAACAGTATTTTGTAGATGCCATGATATACAAAGCTTGACATTTATTGCTCTTTTTTATCCTAATACAGCTGTAGACTGTATTACATGCATAACAATCAAGTAACTGACATCTTTCAGAGACATAAAACCTGAAAATATCAGTGAACTCCCACATCTTTTAGGATATGTTAGAATAATGATTTCTCACCTGAGCATCTGTTCTGTTCCTGAAAGCATCAAAAATCTTTTTAACAGCAACTATTTGTCCTGTCCTGCGATCGATTGCTTTCCATACAATGCCATAAGCCTAGGGAGAAAAAAGGACAGATGAACGGTGTACTACGACATCTTAAGCACTGTTCAGACCTTCAATGTGCAAGTAGAACGTACTCAACAGAGGGACTGAGAGAAAAGGTAATCACCAGCTACCTAGAAGAAAGAGAGATTAGGCCAATGAGCAATAATTGGTAGAGTCAAGGATTAAAAACACCTATACTGAGTCCAATCAGCCAAAGGTCCTCAAGGTCAAGCACCCTGGCCACCAAAGCAGCCAATGGCAGATGTGTATGCTCATGAGGTTCAGCAAGGCTGAGTGCAAGGTCCTGCACTGCCATTATCAGCACAGGCTAGGGGTGAAGGGATGGAGAACAGCCCTGTGCAGAAGGACCTGGGGGTGCTGGGGGTGAGGAGCTGGAGCTGAGGCAGCCCCGTGTGCTCGCAGCCCAGCAGCCAACGTCCTCCTGGGCTCATCCCCAGCAGCGTGGGCAGCAGGGCAGGGAGGGGATCCTGCCCCTCTGCTGCGCTCTGGGGAGACCCCCCTGCAG
>JAVSBS010005566.1:47658-65909 GCA_033124195.1 Coracias cyanogaster | reverse complement strand
GTCGACAGCCAGCTGAACATGAGCCAGCAGTGTGCCCAGGTGGCCAAGAAGGCCAATGGCATCCTGGCCTGTATCAGCAATGGTGTGACCAGCAGGAGGAGGGAGGTGATTGTGCCTCTGTATTCGGCACTTGTGAGACCGCACCTTGAGTACTGTGTCCAGTTTTGGGCACCATAGTACAAGAAAGACATTGAGATTCTGGAGAGGTTGCAGAGAAGTGCAGCAAAGCTGGTAAAGGGTCTCAAGGATAAGCCTCATGAGGAGCAGCTGAGGAAACTGGGGTTGTTTAGCCTGAAGAGGAGGAGGCTGTGGGGAGACCTTATCACACTCTATAACTACCTAAAAGGAGATTGTAGGAAGGCAAGTGTAGGTCTCTTCTTACAAGCCACATCTGACAGGACAAGAGGAAATGCTGTTAAGTTATGCCGGGGGAGGTTTAGGTAAGACATTAGGAAAAAATTCTACACCGAAAGGGTTGTCAAGGACTGGAACAGGGTGCCCGGGGAGGTGGTTGAATCACTATCCCTGGGATGTATTTAAAAGCCATCCAGATAGGGTGCTCAAGGATATGGTGTAGAAGTGGGCCTGGTAGAGATAGGTAGTGGTTGGACTCGATGATCTTATAGGTCCTGTCCAGCCATTGCAATTCTGTGATTCTGTGATTCCACTTAAAGATCTGCCAGCTCTGCTCTGCTCCCTTGTCCCTGAGGGCTGTTTCCTAGGGAGTCCTATTGACTAACTTGTTGAAGAGCTGGAGGTTTGCTTTCCTAAAATTTAGGGTCCTTCCTTTGCTTTCCATCTGCCTCATACCCCTTAGGACATTGAACTGCAGTAGTGCATGATCACTGCAGTCCAGGCTGACTCGAACCTTGGTGCCTCTGAGGAGTTCACTTGCATTTGTGACCATCAGGTCCCATATCGCATCCTCTCGGCTAGGGCTGTCTGTTTCTTGCCTTAAGAAGTTGTCATTTAGGCACTCTAGGAGTCTCCTGGATTGCCTACAGGTCATCATGCTACTTTTCCAACCGGTGTCAGGGTGGTTGAAATCCCCCAGTAGGATGAGAGCCTGCAAGTGCGATGTCTGTCTCCTGAAGCTGGAGTAAGAAGGCTTCATTGATAAGCTCCCCTTGACTGGGCGGCCTGTAGTAGACAGCAGCCACAAGGCTCCCTTTGTTGTTTTGATCCCTAATTCTTACCCATAAGCTTTTGATCTTCAATATATAGCTATTCTGGTTTGCTGGACAGCTATTATTGTCCAGAGTTACAAACGAGTCTTACTCAAGATAGCTGAATTCAGTCTGTTGAACCCAGACAAATTGGTCACAGGACTTCATTTCACTACATGTTTTCCCTCAAGAGTTTAGGATGCAGCTCCCAGCTGCAGCATAGAGTTTTGTGGATTTAAAACACCATGGAAAGGTAAATATCCTCTTATAACTATCTAACAACTATATTGATATTTAAATTAGTTTAAAAGGCTGGTAAGGAGAAAACAAATGCAAAAGTGTGATAGGAATACTCTGGTTTTATTTTTTTCTTAAGTGAATAGATACTATTCATAAGTATTAGAGTTTTTTAAAAAAGTAATTCCGTGAAAAAAACAGAGGGTTTGAAATTAAATTAACCTTATTAAATCCATCTTCTACAGCACACAAAATAAGCCACCACCTTCCCCACGTTTTCATTCTAAAGCAGACTGATTTGGTTATAGAAGTATCACATTATAAACTGGACATCCTGTGCTGTGTGAAGTCCATAGAACAAGAAATATTTGAATTTTCGTAAAGCATTGAGTGTTGAATGTCTCTAAGTCTTACCTAGTCTTGCCTCCCACTACATGGCTGGAAACAGATGCCAGGTATTCTTCTGCCCCTCTCTGTGTACTTGGAGCTAGTAAAATATTTGGTATAGTTAGCATTCATCTGAACATAGACTGTTAAGTTGCCCAGTAGATCACATTCCTTGGTTTAGCCCAACAATATATGGTCTTTAGTGCCAGTCCCAGTTCCTTCTCTCTTCCCTGCCAAAGGGTGCCACCCTCAAGAAAACTTGCCATGATGACTTGTAATCTCATTTTAAAATCTGAACTGCTTAATGAATTTTCTGCTCTCTGAGAGAGGCCTCTTTCTTGTCATGAAATTGCTTCTTGAGGTGGAGAGTTACATTTTCATACTGCATAAATGGAGTTTTCCACTGTGTGGTGGGTCATGTAGATTAAGAAACCTTCTCAGAAAACCAAAAACCCACTTAGATCATCCTTTTATGCACTGCAGTTGCTATAAGGGCTGACGGAGTTACCACCCAGCCTTACCTGCAAGCATCCTAATGAGGGCAATGAAAACAGTATCTCCATGTGCGTCATGCAGCATAACGCAGTGACAGAGCCAGTCATACCTAATCAGAAAAAGTGACAATTGCTTTTTTGTTTATAAGAAGAATCTGGAAGAAAAGAAATCTGTTCACAATGTGTGCCTTGATTTGGTTGCAGTCAATAAGTGTGTGTTTATTTAGCTCGGGCACACTACTCTGAATAAGACTGATTGTCTCATTAAGAAAATGAGTCAATGAGAATACTTTTTAATCATTTGCTATTTATTTAAGTGGTGTCACTGTTAGAGGGGTAGCTGGTAGCAGTGAAATAGAAGGACTTCTGAATATCAAAGCACAGTGGAGACGCAGGGAATAAAGAAATGGAACTACTCTCAGTGGCTATAGGTACAAGCCAGTATTCCTGGCTCTTTACTCTTATCTGTGACACTGATTCCCTCTGTGAGGATGGGTAATGCACTGAAATTCCCTGTGCCCTACTGCAATAGCAAAAGGCAGGTTCCAACGGGATGCTGAGAGCTGCATCTCTACGCATAGTATTTGCCATGGTTGTGGCTGAATTACCTCACAAGTATTTAAAAAGCAGCTGTTAGTCATTCCTTTTCCTAAATACCAAGAAAAGGGTAGATTAGTGACTACCCACATTAGTGCTGCAATACTGGTACTGCTCGTCATAGCAGTACCTACCTGTTGGCTTGCCCCCTTGCTTTTCTCTGCCTTCAAGGGGGGAAAAAGGTCCTTAGTGGTGTGTGTGTGTGTGAATTCATCTGTGTGTGTGTTAAACTGTGACTTCAAATAGAGGTAATTCAAAAGAAAATGACTTTCATATCTTGTCCTGAAAATGGGAAAGGCCTTGCATTGTTTAATCTTCAGATAGATTTTGTACCTTTTAAGGGCCACCAGCGCTGGGTTTTCATCATCTCAGGCAATATCATACAGGAATTCATGGCTCCACAAAAATCTGACTTCTGGCTGAGAAAAAGACATCAGACAGAGGCTGGGGAGAGAGAAGTCCATCTGCATGGATCCTGTGTCATGGCATAACAATTCTAGTAATAGCAAGGAGAAATTTATTAAGGAAATGAGGTTCAGTAAGCTGTCAAGGGCTTCCTGGAAGGCTTTTAGAGCATGAATTCTTCTTTCTCCATCTCCCAGTTATTAAACTCTGAATATTCAATTTCTTTTTAGATAGAAAATGCATTTTAATCATATTAATTTAAAAAAACAACTCAATGCTGTTAGAACTGCATCTCTTGGCCTGTAGCGGTAGCATAAATTCCCTTCCTCTGTTCATCAAAAATTAACAGGGACAAGAAACAAATAAAACATTTTGATTTCCTTAGCTGCAGTGCCAGTTGCTGGCTTCAGTGTTCATCTCTCCCAGCTTGAAAGTCAAGGTCAGTGGCAGATCAAAGTCATCACTGAGACTGGGCCCTCAACAGGCCTGATTTTACTGTCCTACTAATAGAAACCAACAGTATTTCTATTGAGACTACCTATTAACCTTGGTATAGAACATCTGTACGGGAGATCAAGTTTAGTGTTGTTGGCAAACCAGCAGACAGGAGTTCCCACATTTTACTTCCCTTAAAGAAACGCTAATTTAAGCTTTCCTATTTCAGAAATACTTTGTTCTTTTGCTATTGTTCTATTGCATTTTGTGAAAGAAGGTGGCTGGGAAGCAGCAGACATCAGTGTGCAATGTATGCTGCATAACCAGGCTTAAATACCCTGTCTTGAATCACTCTCTTCAAGAGAGCAGATCTTGGCTGGAGGAAAGTCTGAAGGAGCAGTCTCCTATGGGAATTTCATTTATCCCACACATTAGAGGAGGGGCAGGAAGGAAAAAGTATTTGCTTCCCAAGTTCTTTGACCTTGACCACTTCTCGCTCCCTTTGCTGAGGTGTCTCCTGGAAACCCTGCAAGTAGGTGTTCAGAGATGTGTTTGTGATTAATAGACCAACCCCAGGCAGCATGTATAACTTGGGGCTCACCTTGTCCCACCAGCCTGACCACTGTCCTTCCATCAGTGAAGGCTCCAGGTTCATGGAGAGTCTTATACAGAGTCTAGGAAGAAGGCATGTTAACATCAGTTGAGGCAGGTGTCTGTCTTGTGCTAACACTGTACCGGATTATAATGCCAGAAAATGAGATTGCTCTCATTGCTGAGTTCAACATGAGTGGAGATGGTGGCATTCTGTGAAAATCTGAGCAGCGCGAAGTCATGATTTCTCAGGATAGGTCTTGTTGTTGCAGAAGCCATTTTATTTCATTGTATTAAATTTTCTTGCATTTACAGTTATTTTGAGTAATTTGAAAATAGATTATCTGTGTCAAGGGTTTTATTCTCCTATAGTTCAAGCAGAAGAAAAAAAGGATCTTAACCAATGTGAAATAGGAGGTGAATAAATTTTCAAAAGTTTTCTCTGCCTTTTTTCCTGTCTCCTCTGAAAGGACTTTATGACTTGTTAAAAATGGTGAAAATATTGGAAATCCATGTGAACATTCAGATTCCACAGCACTGCAATACTGTGGAAAAAGGTAAATGACAGGAGACACAACAGATAATGGCTTTCTAGGAGAAACAACTCTTTGCTTCTAACATAAACCCTTTTAAAATTATTGTTCTGATGAGCTAGAGAAGGTGCTTACAAATAAGTGGACCAATAGTGGAACATAAGCACGACAGCCAATTTCAGAAAAAAACACCTACAGTTATTCTTCAGCTTTTTAAATTGGAAAGTTACAGATCACACTGTAGTATTAAGGAGGTGTGGCTGATTTCGAAGTAGAGCAGAAATGAGCAAAAGAAGGGAACAAGAAAATCCTGACCACTTTTGATAGACGATTCTGCTCTAGTCAGGATTTCTGTTAGTTACAGTTTTTCTCTTTCATGAATTCAAGTATGTACTTAGGTAGAAAATACTAAGATCTCTAAATGTACAGTCCTTCTTGCTTTTCAAAATGTACATGTGCTGAATTGAAGAAGCTTAATGCCTTTGAGGTGTGTAAGTCTTTTCCCATAGCTTGGTACCTATCTAGAGACTGGAAAAAGAAAACATCTTTACAAGGCAAGTGTACTTGGACTGCTTTATCTGAAATTCTAATCCTAATACTGAGTTGACAGTAAAATTCAGATATACTAGATCTAGTTGCGTGTCATACCTCTCTAGATAAGTTAAAGAAAACATGTAATTTGTAGAGTGCGTTGTAAATGGAAAGCAACTGTGTCTTATTTGGTATCAGCATTTTAATACCACTCTGTAGGCCCTTGACTGATTGCTTGGACATCTGCATGGGTTGAAAATGATGGGTGATGTAGCTTGTTGGGTTTGGAAATGCTTTTTAGAGCAGGAAGTTTTCATTAAGTTCTGTTAAATACTCATTTCCCAGATGCATGATTGTGGAAGTTGATGCCTGTTCCAGGAAAGAAGAGGTACTATCTTAGGGGAAAAAAAGTAAGGAGAGAAAGAAAGAGGAATGACCAGAGTCACTGCAAACAGAAAGACCCTCTGACTAATGCATTGCCACAGGTAGCTAATGGTACACTGGGTGGTATGTATAGTATACTGCATATGCTGGGCCCATAGCAGCAGCTGCTGCAAACCCACCACGGGGAATACACTTCTGACAACCTGAAATCGGTGCCAGGAGGCAGACTGATGAGGAGGCAGATATTTAAGACCATATGGTTTCAGGTCATGTCTTAGCACTTCAACAAGCAACAGACAGGACTTTATCAGGTCAAGTATTTCCCTTGCCATAACCCAGAAACAAAATAATAATCATAGAATCATATAATCATTAAGGTTGGAAAAGACCTTTAGGATCATAAAGTCCAACCGTCAACCCAGCACTACCATGACTACTGAGGAGAAGTGAGAGGCTTGTCTTCCCCTTTGCATGACTCCTTGCCCACCTTTTCCCCGAAAGAAAAGGTTACTCAAGAAACAAGAAGTCACTTAGCATCAGAGAGAGGATCTCCTGCCATCTTTTCATGCACCTGTACAGAAAGGTGGAGGTTTGTAGAGATCCAAAATGAAAGCTATAGAACAGCTTTTATTAGTAGAGATGAAGTTGGAGCATCTGGACTAGGTAACATTAGAGCTGTGGCTCAAGGGTGCCTGGGAGATGGTGCCTATGAAACAATCTAGATTTTTGAAGGATATAAGATGCCGAAGCTGTGCTGTTCCTTGCAAACAAATCCCACATTGCTTCGGTGTTGGTTTTAGCCAAGACAACGCCTGTACATAAAGCCAGCGTGTGGCCCTGCTCAGACAGGAGGTAACATAGTATATTCTGTTATATTGAGTGGGAATGCATGACTTGCTTTTGAAGAGCATGGCCTGAACCATACGTGGCAGTTCCATCATGAACAGGGATTGAAGGGATGTCAAACTGTAAAGGCTACAGCTGAAAGTGGTAAATTCAGCATGGGGAAGAGGGTGGCCTGTCTGACTACATCTGCAGCATCCAAAGGATTTTCTGTCCTCTTCAAATACCAGCAGTAGAGTGAAAGAGCAGAGGAATCCTGCAGTGATGGTTTAACCTCCTGCCCCAGTTCTTTTGTTTCATCCTTAATGAAACATTTCAAATTAGTCACTAACAAATGAAGAAACAGATACCAGCATGAGGCTTACAGAGACGCAAATCAGATTGCATGTAAACCTGATGATAAGGAAAAAATAACTGACACCTGTTGTAAATGAGAATGGTTTGGTTGCAGGAGAGCGCAAGGGTGTAAAGAAGAGAAGTGCATCTAGCAGTGGCCTCAGAGCCTCTTCAGGTGCTGGAAAGACCCATCAGCTTCCCTGGGGAAACACAGCAGGGATCAGCTTTGCGTGAGGTGCCTCCTAGCTGGAGAGAGGCAGAAGAGGGCATGAGGCCAGGTCTGCTGCTTTGGGCTGCAGAAGCTTTTAGCTTCACTGTGGCATCGCTCTGGAGATGAAGGCTCCTGGCTTTCAGCGCACCATGTTGCACAACTGCAACGTGTCTGATAACTCTATATGTTGTCTGTAACAGCAGATCTACTCTGCTTCTGTGTCGTTGCCATTCAGTAAATACAAAACTCCTTTCCTTTAAACAAAAGATTGGCCTCTGGAAGCCTAATATAATGATTTGTGTAACAACTTTATTTAAATTCCTCCCATGCTTTATAATGTAGCATCTTTATCTTTACACTGTAGTTCAGGTTTGATATTTTAATATATCAAGTGAGAAACTGAAGAGGAGAAAAATTTTCCTTCAGCTTATCATCTGTAAAGCTTTTTGGAGGGCAGATGCTATGTTTAAAGAACAATGTTTAAAATAATGCAGTCCTGCTAAACTTGTGTCAGCTTAGAAAAATCTCATCTGAGTTTTTATGCCTACATAATCACTGATTCTAGAGCTATAGAAAAGCAAATACCCTAAATAAGAAGTATGAATGCAGGCAAAATCTCTTGTGACTCACATTTTGTCAGTTCACATAAGTAACGTGGCTTTGTTGGTGCCCTCGCCTCTAGTTACCTTCCAGGCAAAGCTCCAGGCTTTTGATTGGGATTGTAACTGCAACTAAGAAGTAACCTTTAGAGACTAATATTTTTGTTTATAGATTGAATTATTGCTATAAGTAATAAATGCTGTTTATGAAAAGGAAATTTCACTGAGCCTGTTGTGTGATATAGGTTCATGTCCATGGATATTTTGGAGCATAAATTTCCCTTTCTCCTTGAGTCTTCCAAACACAGCAGTGAGTCTTCCAAGCACAGCAGTCACAGCTGACCACTAAATGTGCATAACACAAGAGAACCACAGCACTTCAGAAGGTTATTTGCTGAGCATTTCCTTCTACATTTTTAGAATTAATGTTTATTTCCCCCCACCTTTGAAGGAGAAGTGGGTATAGGCCCTGGAAGCTACTGGTCTGTGGCTATTGGCCAGAAGGTTTGCTTTTTGCTGGAAAATACTCTGTTAATTACTGT
Source organism: Coracias cyanogaster (assembly GCA_033124195.1). NCBI lineage: Eukaryota > Metazoa > Chordata > Aves > Coraciiformes > Coraciidae > Coracias > Coracias cyanogaster. The sequence continues at coordinate 57,618 of JAVSBS010005566.1, read as the reverse complement.
GTTAGGACTGTGTGATCCATGTAGATAGGGCTTACTATTTTCAAGATGGGAGTGTTTGCTGCTTTTTTCTCATTTCTGTGATGGACAGACTGGAAGAGGGGGATACAGGTGGGGGACAGCCCTGTGATAGCAAGAGGCTTGAGTGGTGGAGATTTTTGAAAAATTCCATTTAGATGTCCTCACATTGTGTATGAACCTGTAACACTCTTGCTTACTCGAAGAGACTCTTACTTACTTGAAGAGATCCCCAGTCTGTGGAGGGAAATGAAAGGGAAGTGTGGGGAGGGCAGCAAGTACTTAAAGAAAGAAATATTTGCAAAACTTGGTTTAATTTAAAAGTAATATAAATTTGCTGAAATGAAATTATGCCAGCTGCAGAGCGGTGGCATTCCTGTTGTCTAAAATGCTCCCTTTATAGTAAGTTGTAGAGTAAATATGACTGGGTTGAATCACTTGAGAGTACTCAGTGCATGCACTTCGGAACTGGGATCTACTGCATCTTTTGGTGGTGTCAAACCTCAGTTTGGGGAGGGAGACAACCCAAGTTCCTGCAAGCCAGCTCTTGTTACTCTGGAGACATTGTTCACCTTGCAAGTTGAGGCAGCTGAAGTTGGCAGGACATTTTAATCTGAATTCCCTTTCTCAGTCTCTGCCCCACCAGCCTGGCTGATGCCAGGGAAGCTCACACTCTGGGACTGCTGGAGGGCACTGTCACCACTGGGCTCTTCCTGGCTGCTCACAGATGCCTCAGATGCCAGTCTGCCATCTCCTGGAGTCTTCAAATCCGTGAGCCACAGCTGATCACTAGCAGTACTGGTAGTACAAGAAGACAAAGGTGGCAGTGCCAGACTCTTACTCCTTGGGCTTTCAGTGGTATCTGGCTGGTGCCTGACTCACAGCTCCTGCCCCATTTCTTACTAAGCAACAGAACTATGTGTGACATTTGGAGGAAGCACGTCACTTGATAGTATTTCTCCTGCCTTCCCATGAGAAATTGCCCTAACAGAAATAACGAGCCTGAAACCCATACAGGCCAGCCTGTGTTCAGCAGCTTGATAAGTTCACAATCATTTTTCTGAGGACTGTAGTGACAAAACATTTCAAAACCTCAACTGTACCCTCATGCTGTTTCTTGTTGCTGAGAAGTGCCTTCTAAAATACAGAGACCAAGAATTGCAGGGGTAGGCTGACAAAAAATAAAGGTCTTGTAGCAGGCGGTGCCACCTGCCTACAGTCTGCTCTTGCGATGAGTGCAGAGCACGACTGTGATCGACATCCCCATGGCTGGGGGAGGGAGAGCAGAGGTGCTGACCCAAGGCGGGACTGTGCCATGGATGGTTGCTGGCATTAACATCAGTGCTCCCACCGGACACTTGGAACTATTGCCAGTATTTCTGCGTGTGCACCCAGTCAGGTTTTTATCTATGTACATATACATGTGAATAAATTCTATATCATCATGTTGGCGAAGGACAAAATTACTGCTGTGCCTGGTGGGCCATTTACTGACCACCTGCAAGTGCAACGTGCAGGGCTGCCATTGAGGATGAGTCTCTGATCTACATGTCGGGTGCTTTGCCTGAGTGGGTCAGGAAGGCGGTTCAGCTAAATCAGGTGGTTTAAAAGGCAGATTTGTTCAGTGTGGAAAAGATTGTATGCTTACTGAAGGAAGGCAAACTCATTGATATTGCACCTCTCACTGCTTCTAGAAATATGTACGGTGTCCAAGTCCTGAGGTCTGAAGTCTGACGTATTGAATCCTGGTTTGTGTTTATTTAAGGAAGCTGAGCGGCAGGGGAGTGGGGTGTATAGATTTAGGTGTTTGAACTGAAACGTGAAAGCAACAGAATTTTATCAGGGGTGTTTGGATTGGAGGGCTGTGTTGTCATCGCCACTCATTATTTAGTTACCAAGCTGTGGATGTGACAGCTTTCCTAACTCAGACCACCTCTACCAAAAGTGGTCATTTGTAGAGTGAACATCTTTAAAACTATCTAGACTTGTGTTATTTTGCATCAGGTTCACAGAGCATCAGTGTGATCAGATGATGGCACTGAGAAAAACCTGACATGACCAAGTTCATGGCAGACTGTTGCATTCAGATTTGGAATTCCTTGAATCCCAGGATTCAAAGAAAATGCAGATGAAAGGACACAGTGGACTAGAGAGCAAAGCTGAGGAGAGTGCTGGGAGATGTTTGCGTGGTTCCTGTCAAGGTAAACTCAAGGAATCTGGTGGAATTCTGTGTAAGAAGGCTACTGAGTTGTTCTAACTTTTTATTTGGGAAACAACAAATGGCTAGGAACAATAATTCTTCCTTTTTTTAGATGGCTTCACACTTGAACAAATTTCTGCAATTTTGATCCAAACATTGACTTGCCAATTTCAAAGCATTGTTGACTTAGATTTGGTAGCAAAAAAAGAGAATCGTTTAACAGGCTCACATTTTCTGGTGTTTGAATTTAACTGTGAACGTTTTCTCTCATTATAATTCTGTGGAAATGCTATTCTGGAAATCGAGAAATTGTAAAATGTTGTTTTAACCAGCTCTCTGATATGTAGCTTTCTTTTTGGCCTGCTTGAAGAAAATTTTTTCGATTATGTAAAAGTACAATATTAGTTATTAATTCTAAAATATTATATCACAGACAGTATCTGATAAACTTGCTTATCTTCAGTATTACATCCTTACAAAGGCAAAGCAAATTGTTTCAAGTAACAGGAAAGCACTGAAAGATATCAAAGCATATTAAGTTTACATGGCAGTATTTTCTCTGTTGTATATACCTAGTTATGCTTCTGTCATTTTTGTTTTGAGGTTTCTTTGCTCCCTCAGGATTTTGCCTGTAGTGCCTTAGTGTCCATAGTTACCTTAAAAGAGAGATGAACCCAGGTCTAACAGCTTACTTCTCCCACCAGTGAAGTGCTTGTGTTTGGTGAAGTAGCATGCTCTACCACCAAATATGCTGAAACATAATACTGTCTCAGAAGGTACAATAATGTTTTAGCAACTGAGAGTGTATAAGAAATTAAATGTTGAGAGAACAGTTGTTCTTCAGTCAGACAGCCCTTCTTTGTATCAAAACATGGGAATTTTTCTAATTCTGGAAGCGTAAAATTGACAAATCCTTCCTCAGTGTTCACAGCAGCACACTCAGCTCTGTCTTACAGCTGATTACGGGTATTAGATGGTTTTTGTAACGTGTCAGTCACTGGAGTAACTGAGAGCTTTCTAAGGATTAGCAACACATCCAATTCCCAGAAAGGGAACCCAGAAAAAAACCTCTTATCAGAGCCTGCTTCGTACAGACATACAATAACCACCTCTGTTTTGTGTCGAAGAGGTAAATAGCTTTCTGTTCGTCAAGATTTGGTGTCAAGATGATTAAGAATATCCCGTGGAAAAATGCACTCAGAATGGGTCCCTTTCTTCAGCACTGTGAGACAGGATCATTGCTACGTGCTCTGGGTTGCTGGAAGGCACATTCCAGGCACCTGATTTAAATAAGCAAATAAATAAGCCACTGTCAAGAATAATTCAAAGGTTTAAACTTTTATTCTATAATTACCAGCTTCCTTTTTAATTAAACAGTTAAGGATTCACAAAGTAGAAATCCAGGTGATAGGTGTGACTGAGGAACCTGAGCAAAAATTTCTTGCCTCACGAGGCAGAAGGCAGCTGGACTTTCTTCTCCAGATGAGACAGCGGGATCACCCTGGTCTGTTGAGTTCACACTGGGAATCTGATAGCAAACTCAAAAATCTTGAGTTTTGCAGAAAGTCTGCATAACCAAGTGTTGTGTTATATTTACTGTAAATGTATTGATAGTCCTTAACAGAAGGAGCACTGGTGTTGGGGTGGAGCAGCAGCCTGAGTAAGGACCTGGGATAAAGGTTTAATCCTGGTGTTTATGCAGCACATGTTCCTGGGCAGGGGACATCATAATGCAAACCATTCGCACAAACCTGACCTCCGGCAGAATGTAAGGAGGGAGAGGCATAGGCAGAGCTCAGGAAGGGTACGACTTTTCTCTGTAGTGTGGGTCAGTGAGGCTTGGGATGCTGGAGGAGCTCCTAGTGATGGTTGTGTTTTGTGTTTGTTTCCCTCATAGCCTTGTCTTTCCAGACAAGATACAAGTTACCTGGGAGCAATAATATCATCAAACAAGGTGGAAAAAACCTGATTTAATCTAGCAAAGTGGTTCTTATTCTTGCATGGAAAGCTACAGTCAGTGATACAAAAGGGAAATGTAGAACAGTAAATGGAAGTTCTAGTTAGTTCCAAAAGGCAGCCCTCCCGGCTGCTCCAGTAGCTAAACTGGTTGTGGATTGGGAAGCTCCCATTTTCTGCTCCAGAGCTACTTTGTGTCCTCCTGACTTCTCTCTGGGCAAATGCATCCTCCCTACATTTATTAAAGATAGAAATACTTTACTCACTCTCACTTGTGTTTCTTCTGGACTACTTTTCTTTTAAATTACATAAATGCAGTTTTGGTGGCACTAACAACTTCTACTATGTGTGACTCTTTGCTCTTAGAGTTCCCATTGCTTCTTTTTCAGGATGAGTTTCTTTGGGGAGCTTACAGCATCTGTGAGGTTACTGCTGTGTTTTCTATAATTTTATGAAGTATTTTCTCTACCTATCTTCCCAGCACCTAATCAAACTTTAACTTGTCTTCAGCTTTTGATAGTGACTGCATAAAAATTAGTAATAATACAGATGACAATCTTGGTATTTATATGATTTACAAAAAAATATGTCTTCCCTTACCCTCCAACTTCTCATTTCTCTATTATCATGGGGATTAATGTAGTCCCATGGCTGCCTGATTGTCCTGTATGACACTTGAGTCAATTAAAATGTCGCTTTTTTCATTGCTGTTAATTAAATTTATAGCATAATAAATTAACAGTTGTTTTTGCTGTTGTTTTCATTATTAATTCTGTTGATAAAAAGTTCCAGTGGTAACAATTTCCACCAAGAATTCCGAGGTTTAAGCATCAGTAGAAGGAAAAAATAGTTAGTTGAACATAAAAGTGTTTTACTACCCATTTGGAGATTTTAATGCTTGCATGGTGGTTTGGGAGTCAATCATTCCACTCAGTTTGTGAGTTTGGTTTACATAGTAAACCAAATTTTCATCACTTGAGGAAAGTAATCATACCAATTGCCTCAAAATGAATCTGTATTATGTCCACTTGCAATACATTTATTTGTAGTTGGTAAGCAATTAAAATGTTTTTAGGCAGATGCTTTAAAATAGAATAATGGCAAACCCTCTGCTTCCCACCCTCCTCGCAAAACATCCTTTAAAGAAGGGCACACCTTCACTGTTAAAAAAATGCATATATATCCTTTTGCGGAAGGGTTGTGTGCCTCTGTATGTATAGATAGATGCTTACTAAGCTGGGAAGTGCGTGGTACGTTCCAGGAGATCCCCTGCAGTGGATAAATATTCCCCTACATGGATAAATACTGGACTGAAGTTACCTTTTTTTGCTTAGCAGGCAGTTTAGGAGACATATTACCAGCATAGCTGATGAACTGGTAAATCAGGTCACTTCTATGGTAGTTATTATTTATATTATTTGCTGAGTGCCAATAATAACCAGTGGTTCAACAGCCTTTTTAAGGTGAAGTATAATGTGAGGGTAATCTGAGAATAGTAGCACTCTTGAAAAATATTTTTACAACTATGAAACAGGTTGCACCCTTTTTGTGAGGTATCTACCAACATCTACACAGTCCTTCTAAGGAGGCAAATTTCCAAAAAGCCCCTTTTTGGGGGATCTGGTTTGGCCTTAGTTTGGCTGCCTGCCACTTCAGGACACCCTTTGGCTAGCTAATTCTCAGCTTTGTGGGAACATCCTCCTCCAGTGCTTAACCACCAGGGTAGTACAGGTTATTAAGATAGCAGTCACCATCTTGTCATGGAAGGGTAATTAAATTTTGTAAATCACAGCAATGTCAGAGGAAAAGGACACAGTGGACCCAAGCACTGACTCCTTGTGGGGAAGATAGGTGTTTGGTAAAGTGCTGTGTGATGTTTGAGGTTATCATACAGGATGTAATTCCTAGTTTATATTTAAAACAAATTGGTAGTGGAACAGCATATGCTTCCTTATACTAGCAGGAAGTTGTAAGTTCAGAAGCATAAGTAACTGAGAGCAAGAAAATGCAGGTGTTGGTGCCTTTAAATGCTGTCATCTTTTGTGGCAGAGGAATTAGGTTAAATTTAACCTGCCCTCCAGAAAAACAAAACATTGTTTATTAGCTCTTTGAATTTTAAGCGGTGAAAAAAGGAGGTGTCATCTGGTAGTGTAGAACTGTGCTGTGCCTTTCAGGATTGCATTTTAGACATTTTAAAGACAGAGGTGGCAGTTTAAAATTACCTGTACTGCATGGTTCTTGGTTGGCTACTTGGAGATATCACCTCTAGGAAAGCAACCGCTCAGGTGAAATCAATGCAGGTAGTTGAGCCTGTGTGGTTAAGTTGGGTATTTAACTCCCCTCCACTCATTCCACTCACCTTGCTGAGGCACGCTTTGTGTGTGAGCTGTTGTTCTGAGCTGCATTTCCTGGGATCTCAGGTGAGATCTCAGGGAATCTCAGTCTTCTCCAGTCAAAAACTGACTTTCAAACTCTGTATTTTGTAATTGTAGTTGATATTTTGAAGCTGCAGCTTATTGAAGCAAAAAAGAGTTTTAACAAACAAAAGTTGTAACAAAGGCTGCCTGCAAATAAGTGTGTGAGAAAGGACTGGAGAATGTACCTGTTAGTGTAGGTTGAATTTAATATTCAGGGAAGTAATCTTCTCTGTAAAAAGCTTTTGACCTGCCAGAAAATGTGTTTGCAAAGCAGCAAAATAGGAGTCCAGTGGTCCTGTCATATATATGTCCAGTATTATGTGAACTATAAAATAGGTATATTCTACACTGTGAATGCTGTAAAATGTTTTATTCATATAATAATCTTTTTAAATGAGAGAGATGCTGCATGTGACAAAGCACAGAGAAAAAGCACAAAGGAGAAGGAAAAAGGTTGTAGAACTAACTCAATGTTAGTACAATTTTCTTGTAATTCAAATATAGCAGAGTTGTCTGTGTCTGAAATTATGTGCTTTTGAGACTAAGGCTGAACTTTTCGTGGCCAGAAAGCCAGTTCTTGGAAACTGGGGATTTCAGAAGTGCACATTGCGTGTGTCATAGAGTTTTTTGCCTTTCAAATCAAGAGGCAGCAGTGACTGTTGAGTGTCACTGGTGGGATCAATACCACTGCACTTCTGTAGCACTAAAACACTTCGGGTTTGTTTTGTTTTTTTTTTCCTGTGTATGAATGTAATCACTAATTTCAGTAGTTCTGAGTTAAACCGTGGTTATTATATGAGTGAATCTTGGCTCCTTCAAGCCCTTGGTTTTTCCAGACAGCCTGGATTAGAACATCTATTTGCAGCTTTATTTATACCAAAGTGCAAGGGAGATAATTGAAATGCCTGACAAGCAAGAGAATGGGGGACATCTCACAGCGAAGTCTCATTATAAGTGACACTGCCTCTCTTTTTGGATCTAAATTACATACAGGCCATATAAATCTACTTCTAGCCAGCTATTACAATATCCTATTATAAACCACAGAAGCGCAGACCTGCTTTTGGATTTGTCCAGTGTGCTTCCAAATTAAGCCAGAGCCTACTTTTTTTACCTCCCTAAGCCTACATCAGTGCTTAACATAATGAATTATGATCTAATGTTTCTGGTCTAAAAGTAAAAGAGCATTGTACTTTTCTTTCTCGATGTAAACATTATCAGGATGAACTTCCCACTTCCCAGCCCTTTGAGTTCATCCTTTGTCTCCAGGCACATCAGGGACTTAAAATCATAGAATAGGTTGAGTTGAAAGGGACATTTCAAGGTCATGTAGTCCAACCCCGCTGCAGTGAGCAGAGACATCTTTCACTAGAGCAGGTTGCTCAGAGCCCCATCCAACCTCAGCTGCAATGTTTTCAGGGATGGGACATCCATCAGCTCTCTGGGCAACCTGCGCCGGTGTTTCACCACCCTCAACGTAAAAAATTTATTCAATCTAGTCTAAATCTCCTCTCTTTTAGTTTAAAACTTGTGCAAGTAACATCTGTGACAAATTCACTGGGTTTGCATCTATGCAAAAAACCTTTTCTCACTGTTTCCTTTATTCTTCTGGAGATGGGGGAGGATATAACTGATTTACAGTTTCTAAAAACCGGCTGCATGCAATGTGGCCTTCAGAGTAGATCTTGTTCAATCCCTGTTAAACTGCCCTCACTGCTGACAACAGATATTACCAGCAGATTATCTTCATAGAGGAAACAGGGCTGAAGGGAATTACAGATTTTTTGACAGGGAAGCCAGCCAACACTTTTGCTCCTCATATGAAGTCTATGCAAGCTAATGTTTCTGGTGCCCACATCTCAAGGAGCACATGGTGGAATTCAAGAACGTATAGAGCAGGGCAACTTAAGTCAAGGACATAGAGCAACCATCTTATGAGGAGATGCTGAAATGGCTGAGATTCTTCAGTTTGGAGAGAAGGCTGAAGGAGGGTTGGTTGTATTTACAGAGTCATGAAAGCAGTGGGTAAAGTGAATGCAGAGTTACTTCAGATCCACATTAGTCTGACTCAGCGCTCTTGCTGAAAGAGTTTGTGAAACTTCACTGTGGGCAATCCAACAGGAAAGCAATGATGTGTGTGATTGAGTGAATTTAACTTAGGGAGAAGCCAATAGCTCTCTCCCATATAATGTGGTGCTATAATAAAAAGCAATTTTCAAGTTTCCTGAAGTCTTTCAAGTGTGCTCACTTGTCCACAAATTTGCTTGTTCACATTGTCCTTTTTAAACAAATTCTGCAATCCTAGACAGTGCAGAGGTTTCTTAATCAGTTGACATTGTAATTGTCTTAGGGTAATCTGTTTTCACATGCAAATTCAGTTCAAGATGCTGAAAAGGGATTTGTGCAGGCTGCCAGAAAACTCATGGGAAACCCACTGTAGCTTTTCCAAAACACTTAAGCAGAAGAAGTTCTCAGGCAGTGGGGGAGAAACTCCCACTTGTAAGTTTTTTGTGCCAGAAAACCCTGTATCAATGGCAACAAACCCCACCTCCAAACTAATATATACAGTGAGAAAACAGTACAAATGTGCTACCAAGCGGCTATATATATATATAAATAAAGAGAGCAAAGTTGTGGCTTGGCTTGTTACATATCTTCGTTCCTTTCAGAAGTTCTTCATCATTGTGCACCCCGTGGACATTAGATTATGTGATGAAATAGAAGACAGGCATAATGTGACTGAAGTAGTACAGTTGGAAAATATACATCAGCTAGATTAGCCTGTACAAACAGCTACATTTAATAGATTTGTCCTTTAAAAATGAATTTAAGAAACTCAATGCACGTAGACTGAAATGTCCATATATCCACGGTTGATCATGAGGCAACTAAGAATGGTGTGCCTGTCTAGGTTGTTCCAGCAGAAGCAGACATGGTGCAGCTCAAGAGCAGGGAGGTCTCACCACTGTGCTTGCATGTGCTTGCATTGCTGATAACGTTGCTTCTGCTGGGTGGCAGCGGAGTGTGCAGCATTTGGGTTCCCTCTGCTGGTTCAGCTTAAGGCTCAGTTATCACACCACCCCAACCTACAAGCTTCCTTGAAAGACTCTGAATTAATGTCCGTTGTGGTTACATTTTATGGTCTTACATAGTTAGCATGTCAGCGAACCCTCCGTCTTTGAAAGGGCAGTAAATATGCACCTAATTCCCAAAATAAGTGATTCGGAACTTAAGCAGGCACTTAAGGTTAAATACACACTTAAATGTTCTACTTAATAGAATGGTTTAGGTATATGTTTCCATGCTTTTCTGCATGAAGACCTTAATGATGACGGAGTCACTGGACAGTTAAATAGGCTGTACTCGCAACAC
>JAVSBS010005566.1:32571-47640 GCA_033124195.1 Coracias cyanogaster | reverse complement strand
GGCTGTACTCGCAACACTTCACAAACCATTACCTTGATTTTTGTCACCATCTGTAATGTCTTGTCTATACCGCCATGAAAATGGCACTTTCAGGTATATTGTGAAGGCAGTAACAGTCTTTAGTGTCTCTAGCTTTTCTTGAAGGCTTCATGACTGAAGTGTAGAAAGTAAGCAGACTATGGTTTTAAAGCAGAATCAAAAATCTGAAGCTATGGACTTGCTTGTAACTTTATTGCTAACTTTTCTTATAGCTCTGGGCAGGTGATTCACTCTCTCCTCGGCTTGTGTTTTTCATTTGTCAGTGTAGCTTTATGAACTCATCTGAGTTTCCTGAAGGCATACCCTAATTATGAAGTGGTATAAAAGGATCAGTTGTAACATTATTGCATTACAAGGGACAGCTGGAGCAAGGATGATGCTTGCTGTGTCAAGTCTATACCTGTAAAGAATGTTCATTTTCAGTCAGTGGAAAGGAGTCCTTTTAAAAAAAAAAAATAAAAATAAATCCCTCAAGTCCAAGTACCAAATAAAATGTCCAGGAGCCACAGTTAGTGCACAGGAATAGCTTTAGAAGAAGTGTCTTTGCAATTGTCTAGTCCTTGCACTTTTCTCTAGGAATGTGCTATCCACCAGTGTTTTAGGCAGCGTGCGGGTGGATTTCTGGTCTGACCCAGCACCACTGCTTTTGCGTTCTTGCATTTTGTGTTGTACCACTTAAAAAGGAGGAGAAGTCATCCATGAGTCCCCCTTCTTCATCTAAGTCTGAGATGGAGAAGACTCTGTGGGCTAGGACAGCACGTCAGTCTCCTGTACCTCCCTGGGGGGGATCTGAGAGGCAGAGCTTGGCTCATGCTGTCCTGTGGCCATCCCCACCTGATGTGGCTCCCCAGCTGCTTAAACATTGCTCAGCAGCATTTAGTCCGATCCCTCTATAGCGTCTGGTCTGTACACTTGCCTCATTCTTCCTCTGCAGGAAGCGTTAGGTGAAAAAGGTAATCTGGTCTCTGTTGTCACTTACATGGTTGCTTTTATTCTAGAAGAATTAGACTGAATAACATGTGGGCATATTTATGGCCTGATCTCCGGTTTTGAAAGCTCCCTGCTCCTTTTAGAGCTGATCTGGAGCAGCGTGACGTTGCTCCCAAGCCATGCTTTGCTGTGCTCACCTGAAATGGGAACCATTTCCATCAGAAGGTTCCTGCTCTTCAGTTAAGTGTTGGCAAGTGTCACAACTCAAAAATAACTTGTGTTAATTTCTCATGGCTTGTGGTATAGCTGCAAACCTTTTTCCATAGTTCAGCCTAGCAGGTGCAAGAGACACTGTATAACTCCTTTGGAAAATCTCTGAAATCGTACAGTCCATACATAGATCTTCCCAGACATCTGCCTCCTTGTATGTTTGGTCCTAAGTCCTGACAGTCTAATTCATTCCTCTTCACATCGCCGTAAAGGCAGAAGCAGGATTTTGTGGAGACGCCCAAGAGCTGTAAAATGTAAACAGCACACAGTTTGGAGATGGAGAAACTTATTTTTCTGTTGCTTCTTACTTAGACCAGAGTCCATTCTCCCAGGAGAACTGCACAGTGCAGAAGTCTTGCATTTCTCCTTCAAGCTCTTCTGGCCTCGCATTGGTGATGGTGGGGCAGCACGTGCGGGCTGGTGCCTTGCTCTGGTGGGTAATTCATCAGCTGGGAACTGGAAGATCTCATTGGTGTAGCAGCCATGTCCCACTTGGCCTGGATATCTCTAAGCTTAAACCAGGAATAATGGCAAGAAAATGGTATGAGCAGACCAGCTGCCAGCTGGAAAATTATTCTCTGGGAGGCTACAGTTGCACAGAAGGAAGAAATTGTCAGTTACTTTGGCACTGCATGTTTTTTAATTTGGGGAAAAATATTTGCAGTGTACATCCAACGATGTGATAAAAATAAAAGGCAAATTCTTTATTTTATTCTCATGCCAAGTTCAACCTGACATTTTGAAATTGCTCACTTATTTTGAAGGACTAGAAAACAGTTTAGAGATCTCTGAAGGGATTATTCAGGAGGCAAACTAGTATGTGTTCCTAATTTACCCAGGAGAATAATTAAGTCTTTTTGTTGTAAAGAACAGAAAAAAAAAACATGTTTTGAAAACAAGGGATGGTAGAGCTTTTTTTTTTTTTTTTGTAGAACCATCATTCAGAAGCCGTTTGTCTGATTCATTGCTACTTTAGGCTTGTCCAAATCTGAACTAATTCCAATAAAATCAGCAGGATTTGATCAGTGGGAAATAGGAGTCATATGCTGCTGATTCAGATCCTATGATATTTAACCAGTACAGAGACAGTGGACATGAGGGAATGTCTACCGTACAAAATGGAGCAAGGGTTGGCCATCCACCCAGAAGCAGGGAGCTGAGGCAGCAGGACACGGTGCAGTGCTGCAAGACTCGTGACCTGTTTAGTAGGACATAGTGCCAAGCACAGCTGATTTTGGAGAAAAATCTCAGAACTCCCAGTGCAGAATAAGTCCAGGTGTCCTGGACATGCACTTGGTGCATGTGCCCTGAGTGCTTACCTCTGCTGATAGAAGTTTGGAGTAACCTGGTGAAGTCAATAATGATGCGGCATGGATATCATTGGGATCATTCCTACTATTTCAGCAGCTTTCTAAAACGTGGTGCCAGCTGAATCTCATGAGAATGGTGTAAACTGTGTGAGGAGTAGGTGATTTTTTAAAAATGTTGAGTGCCAGAGGAAAAACGCATTGATTCAAAGCACAGTAACTCAGATAATAATGGATTTTTTTTTTAAATATAGAAACTATATTCAGAAAAAATTTCAGTAGTCGTGCAAGTTTCCATCAACTTTTCTTCAGTCTGGATTTTGCAGGGAAGGTTTTCTCTGAAGCATGTTGTGAGAAGATAAGGTTTTCATAAAAGAAACTTCACTCTACTAAAAGGTGACAATGGTTAAAAGAATGACCTCATTTCAGAAACTGGGAAGAAAAAGGAGCCTTAAAATGTCACCAGTACCCAAGAGATGTGATCTGGGAGCTTTGACAGGTAAAGAAGGAATTCTTAGAAGTGCACACTCACCAGAAAGTAAAAATCTTGAATGTTTCTCTCACAGATTCCAGTATTGGTAGACTTTAAAAAATGTTCTCTGCTGTCTTGGACTCTGCTTAGCTGCCAGTTCAGCACCTTTTTTTCATAAAATGGGACTGGTTTTAAATGGGAAAGCTCCCTATATAACTGCAGAGGCAGGAACTCTGAACTTTAGCTTCCCAGAAATGTGTACTAGGGTTGCAGCTAAAGAATTCAATGGTGTTTTATGCTATGTTTAGAAAAATGAGGAGGATGATGGGAGGGACTTGCATCAATCTTTGCACTTGTCTCTTCCTAAATTTGAAAGGTCACCAGGGGTATTACCTCAGTGTTTCAAGTTTAAAATCTGCTTTAAATGCATTTTAAGGCATCATATAAAAAGCATATTCTCCTCCTCCTAGGCAAGAAATATGTTAACTGTAATAGTTTTTTTCTTCCATCATTTTCCAAGATTGCCTTCTGTTTATGAAAGGAACCAGAAAATAACTTAATTACTGTCATATGGTTCATTTAAACAGTTAAAAATCCACATTTTTAGCCATTCCACCAAAAATGGATAGGTCGTAAAATGGTCAGGTGAGTGTTTGGAACCAGATGTGAACTTGGGTTCAGATCAGTTTGTGATAATACTTGAAGTTTTTTTGGAGCAAGCCAGGGTAGTGCCCGGAGTTGAGCCTTGGGAGTTTAAGTGTGACCCCTGAGCCTTTGCCAAATGTAACTTTAAACATTCTCCTATGTCCTTCTGCATCCATCTAATAGCAGCTATTGGACAGGATTCCAGTATCTACAAAGGTGCCATGTACCTCTTGTTCCAGGGTGAGGCTTTGAAGTGACTGAGTTGCTTTCACATGTTCTCCTATCCTCTTTGCAATATATCTGTAATTTGTCATTCCCTGCATAAGAACCTTGCAAAATTGGGTCCCAAATTATCTACAGTAAGAAAAAAAAAAATCTGATGTTAATGCTATTGTGTTATCTCCTTGTACCTAGCATGGGAAACTTTTCCCAATTTTGGTCAGGATACAAGCAAAAGTCAGGTATTCATGAGAACTATTTTTCCCAAACCCTCCCACTTCAGTCACTCTAATCAGTCAGTGGAGAGGGATTGGAGAACACCAGAACCTTAACATCCCACCATGAAAATCCTTTAAGCTAATTTGACAAGTTCTTCTTGGTTTTTGTTTTTTTCCTAGGAATTTCATCACTGCTCATACCTTTAATTTGTGCATAAAAACCTTTTGACAGTTTGTATGACATGGTGCTAGTAAATGGCCTGGAACAACTTTATCCAGTATGTATTCTTCACTGTGTCTGGAGCTTTTTTTCCTACAAGACTGAAACAAGCACATTACAGGGTGCCTAGCAGTTTAGGAAATAACTGTGGATAGTTACACAATGTTGGCATTAAAGTCTTGCTCTTAAATTATTATGTAAATGATGGAATATTGTTTCTGTGGTTAATAAGAGCTCCTTGCCATCTGTGCAGTGATAATGCCATAAAGAAAAAATAGGAATATTTGCCTGCCCTACTTTTGTGTATCCTATTATTCATATTATGTTTGAAAAGTAAAAAACATTCTTCAGGTGATGTTTCTCATGTGGATTTTAGTTTTCCATATTCCCATATGGAAATCTGATAAACTTTCAGAATCCTTCTAAGTTTAGATTCTTCCACTCTTTCCTCTACAAATAGATTTGCAAAAAATAGGTGTTTAGTCACAGTTTGTGCATGGAGATATTGTGGGAGCAGTTCCCATACTCTTCAGGCTTCAATTTTCTACAGCAACCCTGTAACTGTTCCTTTCTTGGGTCAGTTTCTTGAGGTATGTTTTGCTGTGCACAAACATTCTGCAAGGAGGATATCCAGAACGTTGAAGTGTAAGGCGGTTATTTATTAAGCATTACACAAGGTAGATGGGTAGAACTTGGGCAGGCTATTAAGCAAAGCGTGTGATGAGCTGGGTACTGTGCTCTTGGGTGTTAAATGTCTCCATCTCCACAGTCTTGCCTCTGCCTGCAGTTGCATGGTTTTTTATCATGCGTGTCCCTATTCTGTGCAGTTTCTCACAACTTAGCCGTTCACCTGCAGGGCCCTCCGGACTTGTTGCAGAAGCAGCAGCTGTGTAGAGGATTATGTGGCAGAAGAAGGCGGCAGGGTGATGGTAGCCCACGTATCTGCTTTCCAAACCTGCCACAGGGCTCCTGCATGGCAGTGAGCAAATTGCTTGAAACAAATAGTTGTTGATTGTATTCTCCTTGTTTTCTGGAATCTATTCATTTCTGAGAGACTGACTTTGCAGTCTGAATAGAACTTTAACCTTTTTCACCCCCTGTGCAGGACGTGCCTACAATGCAAGGTACTCAGGCCTATTTAAAAAAAAAAAAGGTATGATTGAAAAAGAAAAAAGCTTGCCTAGCCACTTGGGGAAGGGGGGTAATAAATGAAAGTTAGTCAGTACTACTGAAGGTCAAGAAAGTATCTGCTTAAAATAACTTGATTTTATGATGTTTAATTCATATGTGTTCATTTAGCAGAGGAGGATATTTTTTAGCTGTGCAATAGCTACAAATAATCTTTTAATGTGAGGTGAAACAAAACCTGCATGTAATTAGCTTTAATCAACAGGCTATGAATGAACTCAGGTTAAGTGTATGCTAAAAATAGAGAAGGCAGAGACTAGAACATTTTTCTACCAATTTTCTGTTAATAATTCATAGAACTTCAGCCTTTTCCAACCATCTTTTTACTAAAAAAGAAGCAAGTAGAAGTGATGAAAAGATTCTAATAGTTTTTGTGCAAATTAGTGTCCTACATATGATTTGTCATAGTTTGTATGATTTGGCTGTGTGTGTAACACCTATTTCTCTTCCTGTTTTGGAGAAAGATAAGAGCAACTGCTCATAAAATACTGTGGGCGAGAAGTGCTTTCTTCATCCTGCAGGCAATCATGTAATGCCTTGAAGCATGAGATTCGATTAACCCGGCCCATTGTGTAAGATTGCACAGCTGCAAATTTTATTGAATAGTGGTATTTTATTTCTGTAGTGCCTGAATGCAGCTTAATATCTCATACCAGTAACTTGGAGAACTGCTAAGTCCTGGTGTCGTGATGCACTGTGACACTTGAGAGACATGGCCACGATGTTTTGACCACACACAGCAGCTCTTGTGTCATCACAGGGGACAATTCTACAAAACTTTTTAGGCTCTATGATGACTGCTTCTCCCTTTTTCAACGAGCTACTGAGTGGAGGTTGTCTCTGGTCTCTGCCCCTCCTACGAGTACTGAAAGGTCTTCTCCCTTTCCCTTTTCCCTCTCATTTCTTATAGGATTGCTTTTTTTTCCTCAAAAGAGGTGTAAGAAGCTTTGTAGCTCTTGTCTAAGAAGCTTTGTAGCTCTTGTCTAAGAAGGTCTTTCCTCTGTAGTCTTGAATTTTACCATGGGGTGCTCTATTAATCAATCCATTGTGCGTTATGGTGTATTATGTGTAACATATAAATAGGATCACCTGCCAACTAGATAGGCTTCAGGAGAGCCTCCTATGATTGCTCATCACTGTCACATAGAATTACTACATCTCCAGATGTAGCAACCTGCTATATTGAATTCACCAGCTTCAAGAAACTGAATTATTTTATAGAATATGGCGTCCACTGCCCTGCTTATGTGTGAATAAAATAAGATTGTGCTTGATCCAAAAAGGCTACTGCTCAATTTAAGTGAAAAAGCAATGCATGCATTTAAAAGCAAAGTAAAACAGTAGAATGAGAGGAAGTTGTGGAGAAATACAGGAATAATTTAAGTATTTTTTATTTCCTGATTCAAAGTTTTGAACATTCATTTCCCCAAGCTCATGTGGAAGTAGAAGAAGGGCATGATGAGTCTTTTCTGCCTCCTGTCAAGTGTGAGGAAATTAAGTTTATTCTAAAATACTCCTTTCCAGGATGAATAATCTGTGCCTTGCCAGTCTGAGGCTACGTAAGTAGTGGTGCATCACAAAACTGTATCTGGATAGGAGATCAACCAGCATTCAAGGAGCTACTTGCTCAGTTGTGATGGTGTTTATACCTCTCCACACCAATGGCAAGCATGGCTGGGGCCTGTGTGTTGCCTACAAAGTGAATGAATGGCTCTTGCTCCAGAGTTAATGGTTGTTAGTATTAATAAAGATTGTGTCAGAATCAAGCATTTGCCTACCTGTCACTGATTTTTTTTTTTTAGTTACGTTTTCCCCACTGATTCTAATGAGAGTGTGTTGTTGTAAGCAATTTCTTCTCCTTATTAGTTATTTGGTAATAAGATTTTTCTGTTTGAGTTTGAGGTAAACCCAAGAGCTAGGGCAAAACTGGCACAAGCTTTCTGTCATTTGGTGGGTTTTCATCCATAATTTTTGTTCCTTACTTGGCAGTGCTTCATCACTTTGCATCCCCATCCTAAAAAAGGTGTTAGTTGTTAAACAGCAGAGAATGCTTCAGTCTAAGCTTTGCCTTCTAGTGTCACACATGCTGTGGCGACTGACATGGCTGATTTGTTCTCCTCCCTCCCTGCTGATGTCCTGCCCTGTTCCCTTTCCTCTGTCTCTCTCAAGTTAGAAAGCCATAATCTTGGAGTGTTACATAGCCAGATCTGATTAACAAACATGGATGTGTAGGAGATTCTGCATCCTTTTTTTTCTGGGTGTCCTGATGTCAAAGGATACTTTCACCTGGTGCTGGGATTGACACACGTCTGTCAATTGCCTGCTTATGCATGAAATTAGTCTGCACCATACATGAGATGCATGACCTCAGCTGGACACACTTACTCTACATTCAACTCTAGTGTCCGTTGTCTGCACAGAACAGCATGGTCCCATCAGCTCTGTGCACCAGCTTTGGAAATCCTAACACTGTGATGGCAAATTTTCTAAGCTCCAGTAGGTTCGTATGGGCAGGAAAATGGTTTTCCTTGAAGAGAGGCAAAGAGTGGATGATGTCCCTCCTACATATACACAGAGCACAAGAAGAGAAGATCCACAAGCACACCTTCAGTGCAGTTTCCTTTTCTCCTCAAAATGTGTTTCTTCTGTAGCAGAGCGGTAGGCAATAGATAAACATTAGTGGCCTGTTTATTGGAATTCTTTTTTTTTTTAGTGTTTGGGGGTGCCTATTTTGATACTATGAATGATCACTTACCAGGATCATCCAGCAAGTTGTCAGTGTTATTATCTATTTCTAATGCAGATCTGAATTGCAGAAAGTGAAGAATCCTGGGAAATGACAGGAAAATTCAAATAAACCCCAAACATATATTACTTGATAGAATATGAAAGACTACACCTGAAGGTCATACAGCTGAAGTAATCTTAGGGATTACTAATGAGTGTAATCTATGAACTGGTTTATTCTAATATGTTGCTAATTATCATGTTGTAGACAGGGCTTGTTGCAGTCTTAGTGTCAAGCTGTCTGAGGAAGAGCAACCAAATTAAGTTGAAGTAACCGATGGCCCTGCTGTACTCACCACTGAGGTAAAGCTGAATCACAGTGTGTGAGTAACACCCTAGAAATCTCTGTAATATCCAAGCATGTATAGCAATGCAAAATGCTAGCTAAAGCATTAGCTGGGTTTTCATTACTAGGATCTAAATGTTTATTCTGAGGCAAATTATACTGGGAAGACACAGACCTGATGGTATGAAATGTGTATCTTCTTGGAATGTGTCTAGCAGGCAAGCAGATACACTGAGAGAAGAGTTAACAGATGCTGTGGGCGCTGGAGAAATGTATTTATTGTGAAGTCCTTTTTTTACTGTAATTACGGCTGGGAGTACAATCTCCAGCAAGGCATTAAATTGGGTCAACAGCTAAAAAGGCTTGGGAAGAGACATCGATGACAGCAAGCGGTATATAGACAGGAAACAAGTGGCAGTGTGGTGCTGGGCATCACAGGCTTTCAAATGCTGTAAGGGTGCCATTAACATATGAGTAATAATACATTAGAGAAAATACGGTTATCATGAGATGATGAATATTTCTTAGATGTTAAGGCATTAGGCTCAGTAGACTGCTTCTAATCCTATGGGATTGCTTACTCTGTAGTGGCTGTATCCCCTGGAATCATATTGTACAGTAGCTATTATAAGATATATTAGTTCTTATTCCTTAAAGAAGCTACACAGATGAGTGCTGTCATCATTAAAAGATTGCAGGTATAAGCTTTTCAGGCACTTGCTTGTCTTTCCATCATCCCCTGCTAAGATCTTGCAGAACCAAACAGAATCCTGGTCTGCAGTTTAAAACTAAACAAAAATCCTGTGTCAGATACTCGTGTGTGGGGCAGAGCAAAGCTTTCACTTCAGATTCACAGCTCATGGTAACTGTGGGACCGGGGGATTTGACAAGTTATCTGTCTTTAAGGTGAGAAAGAGTCTCCTGCCTTGGGGTTACCTTCAGAGAAAAGAAGATAAGATTTTTTGTCAGAGGTAGAAATTTGGAGGGGCCGAGGCAGATGGGGTCATACATAAGTCATTGAGACTGAGCAGTTTGCCTGAAGAAATAAAAAAAATTGAGTTATGCTTTGCACTTACAGACAGCTCGCCTCCAAAGCGGTGCATGGGAACAAGGGAAGTCTCAGCAGACCTGTTAATGAGTTTGAGTGCTATGGGTCAGTATCTAGGCCCACACTGCAGCTCCAGCACTTACTGTCCCTCACTCTGTTGAGGGCCTGGCCTTCCACCCCTGCTCCCTGGCTGCCTGCAGCCTTGCCTGAAGCCATGGTGATGTGCTCCTAGGGCAGCCCTTAACTTCTTTGCCATTGCCACTGTGTTCCTCGTTTCTTTTAGTTACTTCCCAGTGGGGTCCTTCCTTCTGTTTGCTGCTGGTGTGTGTCTGGGGCTCATTAGTAAATGTAAATTTTACTGATCAGTAGAAAGGGTGCTCTGAGTGATCTTGGAGAATAATAGATCAGGGAGGAGCGTGCTATGTAGAACACCTTGGGTCTCTGCTGCACCATTTGCTGCACTTCCCTCCATAGTTTATTTTTATTTAGGTGCAACTGTTAAAAGACCATAAAAATGTATTTTCTAATACCTCTCTGTGCCTTTTGCAGTAGCTGAAGCTGACTGCAGGTTTTGCAAACACTACATTCATCCAGACATTACTTGTAGAGAGGAGAGTCACTTACATTGTCTGAATTGGCCCAGCCACACTCTTGCATTTGAGTGTTTGATGAATGTTATTCATACAAATATGACTCAGAGCTCTGAGTCAGACACAGTGTAGGCAGCCTATGTGCCTTTCACAGCTCTGCCAATACATCTTAATCCTGTTTTTTAGCAATTCCTTGTGCTATATCAGTCTTGGACCTCCTCACTGCCATGGTCCTCACCAGGCACGTGAGCAGATGTGTACGCGTGCACAGCTCTGACAGCCTCCCTTCTTGTGCCATGTTTTCTATTCCAGCCCAGGCTTCCAAACTGATCTGCCAACATAACTTGGATCCGGTCTGTAGCACAGCTTATCGCTGGTCATAAATCACTCTGCTGATGTCCAGGTCTGCAGTACTGTGGCATAGGACACAACATGGATTAACGCAGAGAGGAAAAAGCAATGTAGCCTGGTTGTATTGGCCTAAGTTACCTTAAATGTACACATCTCCTAAGTTAGTGAATCATAACCAGGAATGACAGGGCACTGTACTTGTGGTAAGAGGTGTCCGGGAAAAATGCAGTGCTAAAACGTATGCAGATAACAAAGTGACACAACATAATGTTCCTTGAATTATTTTTTTGTTTTGTTACTTCCAATCAGTGATTGCAGCACTGAAAACGCATAAAGGTAATATGTTGACCATTTACAGAGAAAATGGTGCCAAGGCAGGAGGAGGTGCTGTGGAACAGTCCAGAGTAAATTTTGTCTTGTATCCAAAACTTTGAGAAATTCCTGCTCTATGCTCATGGTTCAGTTGCTGTGATTGTAGGGCAAGAGAGATGCTGGCAGACCCAGCTGGCTTTCCTCTGCCAGCAAAAGCATGGGCTGGCGTTAGGCTTTCCAAGTCTCACTGAGAAACACTGGATGAAATTTCAGCTGAGAGCAAGCCCTTGATTTTTCTTAGCTTTGCTCTGAGGTACTGAATATTGCTGGTAGTAACAGATCCAACAAATATACTTTCCTAGGTCACTGTTCCCACAGGAGGGTGAGGTGTTTAATTGTCAATATTTTAATGGAAATGGGTATTGTTCTTAAAAGGTAGAGTTTTTTACAATTTTTCATTAAGCTTTTAAGTAGTTTAAATACATTCTGTCATCAAATGGACCAGAGTTATATTTAATTACTTCCTTTGCTCTCACTGTTGTAAATAAGTGCTTAAAAAAAAAAAAAAGTGTTTTGAGTGGGAAGAAGTCAACAGGTATGGAATAGTGGCAATGAAAATAAAAACAAGGGGAAACCAAAGTGTAACAAGAACAAAATACAGCATCTTTTTCATCATCTGGGCTGTCAGAGGAGTGATGTGACCAGCATATTGCAGTCTTGCTGTAATCAGTAAGTCACCTCTCAGAACACTCAGACTCTGCAGCACTGCCAGACCTTTGCCACAGGTGGTATGTGCATCCCCCAGAAAATATGCAGCGAAGGAAAACAAGCAAATCCTCTGAAATAGGGTGTCTAAGTGAAATGCTTGGTTTTTTTGCTAGTGTGGGCTTTTTTTATGAGCTGGACAGATTATTTCTCAATTAAAGACTTGTACTCAAAAGAAAATTGCTAAAGTTGGGTGACTCAAAGGAAGTTCAGGTGGCTGGAGGCTGTAAAGGTGACCAAGACATTGGGAGCTGTGAGGCACTTGTGCAGAAGGGATGTGCCATATGTGAGACAGGAAGGTCCTAGATGTGTGCCATGGTTTGGGGTTTCTGTGAGTCTGCTCTTAGCTAGTGGGCTTTCTCCTGAGGGAGAAGGAAGGTGAAGAGTCCCACACTGCAGACAGACATGCTCTAGTTTCATCTACCCAGCCTTCTGAGGTTTTCAAGTTACTAATCTGAGGTTTATGCCACTTGGGAAGCAAAGTTAACTGACTGCTGCGACTCACTGCTCACAGGTTGGTGTTTCCAAAGTTACCTGCACAATAGGAGACATGCTAACAGCCATGCCTGTTACCATCTGATTGCAGGTGGTTAACACCTTGAAAAGAGGAGAGCTAAGGATTTATCTGGTGATCTAGCCTCCTTCTCAGAAGCACTTATCAGTGCCTTGCTGGAGGTCAGATCTAGAGGAGGAACAGAAGATACGTAAACAAAAAAAGCTGTGTTTGCAAGTGTCCACTGTAGGCTATGGCAAGGTGAGGGTGCTAGGGATGAGCTTGAGGGTAACCTTGCTAGAGTGGCTTCAGATGTTCTTACTCTGGATGTTACCCCCTGTACAAGTGACTGGAAAGGGTCTGTGGTCTAAGCTTTAGGTGCACCCTTTTGCAGCTTAGCTATTCTGTAATCATCACAGTTTGAACTGCAGCGTAAGTATAGATCTTCTCCTGCAGACTTTGGAACTCCTATTGCACGCACAGCCAGGGGCACTAATGTCCAAAGTTGCTTTCAGCAAGCCTGTGTTGAAGCACCCTGTGTGTACAACAGGGCACCCTGTATAATCCTCCTGTGAATTTGCAGTCCCTGAAGCATGATGTTGTGCCCATGGGTATTTCTGAAGGGAGTTAATGACTACTAGAAACTATGAGCATGATTTCAAGAGCTGTTCTTAAGGGTTAGGGCTGGGCCAGCCACTAGGCAAGTGACAGATGCTCTCTGTTAACCTTTCTGCCTTCCCAAAGGGGAAAAGAAAGAGAATAAGGGAGAGAGACGTGTATTGGAAAAGAAAATCAAACTGCTTTAATGAAACAATAATGATAAAATGAAATATACAAATATATACAAAATAAATATAAACCCCAACCCCTGTGATGGCAATTACATCACTGTCACCACTGATGCTGTGGAGCAGGCACTGGGGAACTCCCAGACTGGACTCAGCAGCAGATGGGAACTGGATTCAGGAATGCACATGTTAGGCTCAAAGACAGAACAGACAGTCCACCTTGGACACCAGCCACTGAAGGAGGAGCTTGACCCTCATGATTCCTCAACTTTTTATGCTGAATATGACATACATATTCATATTCATATGGGATGGAATCCCTCATTGGTCAGTTTAGGGTCACCTGTCCTGGCCGCTCCTCCCCACAGGTGCCACCTCTTACTTTCTGCACCCCCAACATGTCACAAGATTCAGCAGTGAGCTTGGTCTGCACAGGAGCAAGCGTAAGCAAGAGCCTTTCTGCACACCCCAGTCCTGGGTAGTAACTGTAAACATGGAGCGTTATTATCACTGCTGGAAGCAGAGACTGTCTGTGAAAATCGGCCGTTAACTTCAGAAAGTGCCATTACTTACAAGAGACTTAGATTAAAATTGAGATCACTGAACATAATGAGTTCTGTTCTAAGTCAACTCAGGACAGCTGTGCTAGAGTAACTGTGGTAACAACTCCACACTGACTGTGAATGCTCAGGGAGGATCAGGAGCTTGGAAATACTGAGCTGCTGTTCAGTATGACAAGGTGGAGATAGGGCAAGGCAATTCAACAGCTTTCCCTTTGAGGCTTGGATTATGATTAGAGCAACATGCCTCTTTCAGCTGGGACATTTCTCACATGAGAAGTGCCATTTCTTCATGTCTTGGAAGAGCCTGTCAAAGGAGCTGTGGAAAGCGAAGTCCTTCGGAAGAGCTGCACAGGGGGCTTGGCCAGGGACCACACAAGAAGGTGCTGCAGTGACAGTATCAGCCCTTGGAGAACTCTGGTTTCCTCACTGTTTCTGTCTCCAGAGTGCTCTTGTGAGAGCCTGGTTGCGTGTGTAGCTGCACCTCCTGACTTCCCAAGTCACAGTCTGTGAAGAAGACACTTAGTTTTATTAGCTAGGATAGTTGCTACTAATGAAGCAACATAAGCCTTCAAGTTAGGTGCAAATTGAATCTCCCTTTTAAAGACTGTCATGAAGATGTGTTTCTAATTAAAGATACTTTGCTTGGCTGGGTAAGAGCAATTTTACTTGGTGTGTCTGTGCAGGAAGCTGCATCTGTTGCTGTTAGCTGTTCCATGTGCGCGGGCAACTCTAACTCGATCTGTTCACATTACCCCATGCATCAGGTTTGAACATGACCAAGGAGATGGGATGGCCTGTCCCTGCATCCCCAGTTTGCTTATGGCAAAATTAGGGACCAACCTTGCCTTTACCTGGAAATATGCATGCTTTTGTTTTTGTGAGGAGGTTGATAAATGCTCACTGGCAAAAGCCACCAGTCTCGGGGAGCTGCTGGAGCAGCCTGTCCCCCTTCCCAAGGCCAGCTGGGGCTTGCAAGAGAGGACTGGGGGTGATGAGAGCCCAGGGCCTGCTCCACCTTTTACTTGTTTATTCAAGTGATGTTTGGGCATTCAATTTTAATTGTGTTAGGGAAGCACCTTTAAAATCCAAGAGAAGATGAGCAAGCAGTTCTCATCTTCATCTCTGATTGCTGTCTGTGACTTGGAGCAAACAGCAGGTGAAATTCCCTGTCCTGTGTTTGAGTAAGTGGGATTCTGTAGCTTCTTGGGGTTTGCTTTTCTGTAACTGCTCACCCAGCTGTGGAGGTCACCGACTATTTCTTATCTAGCTAGCAATAGGTTTGTAAGCCAGCTCTGCTCTCCCAAAATACAGTTTTATGCTCATTTCTCATTCAGTTAAAGCAAAATACAAGATTTGTGGCAATTGCAATTAAAAATGTCCCCAGAGTAAGTTTTGGACTCCCAGTGCTAATAGTACTAGCAGTGGCTTTTGTATTTGTAGCTAGCTTATGCCTTAGTGATGGTAAACCCAATTAATAAATGGGATTTAGTGCAATGTAAGCAGCAGAAGTTTGTGCAAAAGAGCATCCTGTAACTTATATAATCACAAGATATTTCAAAAATTGTGCAGACAGATCAA